>PVLA01004799.1:0-164905 GCA_004027455.1 Hydrochoerus hydrochaeris
GGTTAGTGTGTGCTAGGCATAGGGAATCGGTCTGGGATGACTTATTGGGTCCCAGCCAGGGGTGTGACCCAGGTCAAGCAGATCCCATGAGTCTGCTCTGGGGAGGGAGCAACCAACTGAAGTCACTGTTGTTCCTAGTTAAGGCTCCTCCTGCCTGATTCCAACATGTTGTCCATTTGGTTGCGCCCTTCCTGTGGGGGGTTCTTATTCCCAGCACTGACTGTGGATTAATGGAGGTCCCTTTGCCAGTTCAGTTCTCTGTTGGGCTCACCTACCCCTGCACTTCATCGCATCTGTGGCTCCTGTGAGTTGTGACAGAAAGTAGTTCAGGCAGCTCTGCGTGTCACAGCGGGTCCAGCCTTTGGGAGTTCAGGCAGTTCAGTGGTTGCAGCGAAACAACTGTACCTGCTAATTTTAGCTGTTCCAATTGCAGCCACAAGACTGCATGTTTGAGAAGCTTTTTTCATTTTAGTTTCTTCCTCTGTCAAGAGGATCCATCTCCCTCTGTCTGGATCTCTCTAGGATGTTTTATTCTGGCATATGAGTTGTTTCTCCCTGGGAGGCTCTGTATTTTGTTGCTCTCTGATCAGCCATCTTTAGCTCCTCCTTCATGTGGTTTGTAAGTAACCATTTAAATTTAAATGAAATGAAACATTTAGTCTATCAGCCTCAAGATAAGCATTTAAAACCCTCACTGGCCACATGTAAAATATTTTATCACCAGAGAACATTCTGTTTGGTATCACTGCAGTAAAAGATGGTAGAATAAGACAACCAAGGGAAGCTGGAGACATGGACTCCACGTGCAGGGTTGCTGGCAGACCTACCACCCATGTTTTCCTCATAATGTTATCTGAATAAGAAATAAACTGTCTCTTGAATTAAACATAAAAGCCAAGCCATCTATCCAGTTTTTGAATCCAGGAGTATCTCTCCCAAGCACCTGGAGGTCATCTCTTTGAAATGTATTCATCAAGAGAGAGAAAGACTCTATCCCCAGAGTCTGGGTATGGTAGGAGCTGATTTTAGTCACTTGGCTCCAAAAACTAAAAGTACCCTTGAGTGTGACATTAGTATAAGATGTATGTTTTGTTTTGGATATGGACAATAACCAACCACATTATTGTAAGGTTCCTGCCATGGCAGGCCTTAAAACTTCGCAGCCCTTTCTTTTAGTGATTGAATTTCTTCTGTTTTTATTGCAACAATCTTAAAACAATCTTTCCATTTTACTTTCAGTGCAATTTTTGCTTCAAAAGCTTAAGAAAAGTGGTAGGTTTTTTAGTTTATCACTACTTTTCTTGCTGTAGGAGTGAGAATGGTTTGTTTTGTATCAGAGTTGAGGTGGGAATTAATATGTTACTTTTATCAACTCTAGACCTAAATGACAATTCTACAACTCAGAATTGCAGGATACAGTGTTTCTTCAAAGGCACAAGGAATTCTCACCAAAACTGACCTTGCTCTGGCCCATAATCATGCCTAAATACAAATTTTTAAAAAGAGAAATAATATGATGTATATTTTTGGATCAGAAAATAAACTTGCAATTTAGAGAACAACTTAGAAAATTCTCAAACACACAGAAATTAAACATCTCCCTATATAAGTTAAACAAGGGTCAAAGAGACATCATAGCATCAGGGAAAATTTGGAGAAATATTTAAAGCTAAATAAAAATGCAAATTTAACAACTCATGCGAAATAATCAAAACAATGCTTAGGCAGAAATTTATCTTGAATGCTTACAGTAGAGAAGTTGTCAAAAATATAAATCTCCAATTTTAGAAGTTAGCAAGGCAGAACAAACTAAATCTAAAGCAAGCAACAAAGTGAAACCCCTAATTCTTAATGTTATCCAAAGGATATTTTGAAAACCCTTGAATTAGTAATACACCATTCTTGTAATTTTAATCATTTATTCAGAGGAAAATAATGCAAGCAAAAGTTCATTTACATAATTCATACATTAGTGGTGTAAAAATAATTATATTTACTCTTTAATCCATTTAGAAATATGTGTTTATAGGGAATAGCAGTGTTAAAATACTGCATATCACTTAAATATGAACATTGGTTTCATTTACCGCTGAATGAACCAAAATTTAGTCAGTTTTACATTATCTCCTAGGTTGTATAAAAATAATGACCTATTTGAATTCAAATGCTAGTGTTTTAATAACCTTTGTTAGTAGAGTCTTATACAGTAAAGTAATGGTGTATTTTATGTAAACATAAATACCATTTAAATTATATTTGCCTTTTCAGTGAGATGCAAATGGAGATTTTAAGCAAAACTCTGAAATCAACTGAACCAACTGTATAAGTTTGGCTGTGATGTTTCAGAAAATAATATTTTTCAGCTTTAACAAAGAAACTGAGTTGTTATAATAATTAATACAAAATTTAAATTATAACCTGTTCCTTTAGTAAACTTTGTAAACAGATGAGCATTAATTGCATTTTCTAGGTATAAGATGCCCTCTCTATGCCAGAAGAAACACTTTTATCCTCACAAATGGGAAGCTAAGGTGAAGAGAAATTTGTACAAATGTACCTCATCCAAATAACTATTTTAAATCATTCTTTTAAACTCCATATAAACTTTACTTTTCCACAACTGGTGCTACTATAAAATAAAAAGTTCAAACTAGATGATTTTGAAAGTGTCTTCCTGTGCTGAGATTATGTGATATTTTCAATACCCTAATCCTCTAAAGTTTATTGCAATTAGACAATTTAAATGATGAATGAGATCCTAAAAATTAGTAATGGTCTGCTTCAAGCTAGGCACTTTCAGGGCACTAGCACATATTCTGCACTGGCAGCAAGCTAACTGTAAGCAATGCAATATGTAATCTTTTTCAGATATGTACAGAGGTAGCACTTTTCTTCAAAATAAGTAATTCATTATTTTCTCATGAAAAATGTCCATTTATGAAGACTGTTATTTCCTTTTTTGATAGGATTAGTGACAATTTTGTCAGAATAATAATAGTTGCTAAATACGAATTTACATGTTCTCATTCTTTCCTGGAGTCATTTTCTGCAAGCCTACACTTTCTAGGCTTTCAATGTATGCTTAAGAAAAGAGACTGCACTATTACTACCAAAATTCAGGCAGGTTTTGGCTTTTGTATTACTACAGTCTTCCCTCAAAAAATGATATGTCTTTTATTAACATTGGAATCTCTTTTTTTTCTTTTTTCTGAGACAGGGTCATGCTATATAGGACAGGAAGGCCTTGAAAGCACTACATAGTCCAGGCAGACCTTAAACTTGGGATGATTCTTCTGCCTCAGTCTCCAAAATGCTGGGATTACAGCTGTACACCACCACACCCAGCTGAATTCTACTAGTGTGAGTTTCAGGCATAAATTATATAATTTTCCTACATAAAAACAGAGGTAACTTTAGCGACTTACTTGCTAAAGGATAGGGAGTTCAAAATTACAGACTTGTCTGAATCTTATTCCCTGAAGAATTACGAATTAGTGCAGCAAACCTTTATTATGCAAATCCAAAAGACTATGACACATATACTGAAATATTAAGCTCCTGATAATTACTTTTTAAAAATAAACATGATGTGTGCAAAGGAAATAAACAAGTGTCACATATGAATCCTAAATTAAAAGCAGCAAGATACTTTTAATAGGTGGTGTGGGGTTCCTGATCAAGCTCTTCTCAAATGCAAAGCTCTATTTTCGTGGATGGGCAGTAGCACTGTCAACTTTATTAATCAGTTTCTCTGCTCAGGAAGGCAGTAGTCACGCAGGACACGTGTAAGAATATATATTAAATTACGGATTGTAGTATTGTCCTAGAGAATAAAGAAAGGAAGAGTAGCATTTCAAAACTCTTCTTATGCATATATTTTCCTTGCAATTTTCATTTGTTTCTTGAAATGGGATCTTGCTAGTCACTCAGACCAGTCTCCAGGTAGGCTCAAGTGATCCTCCTGCCTCAGCCTCCCAAAAAGGAGCAGGGATCATAAACACATACCTCCTCACTCACCTGTTTGCATTTTTACTCAGGACAATGTGTTTCATTTGATTCCTGTACTAATAATTATTAGAATCCATTGTGTATTATGCATCTTTCTAGGCTTGGGGGAAATATTATGAAGAAAACAAAAAATATTCTTACTCTCACAGTGCATGAACCCTGTTGGAATAATCACAAAACAAAAACTTAAGATGTGAACAGCAGACATGTAAAAACTCAGCTCATAAATTACTTTTCATTAATGAAAATAAAAAGAAATTGTTTTTCTACTAATGTGTTCTAAATTTTATCTAGTATTTTTGTTGACTTTTGTGAAAAGCCATGTAATTATTTATCAGGATAATAACATGCCTTGTTCTACAAAAATGAAATAATTACTCATTCAGGACAAAAATGCTAATCTTCGTTTTGATTTACTCAGTTATACAATGCAAATTATTTCATGATAAATATTATCAACTTTCTTTCCTTTTTCAGGTTGAGATTAAAAAACAATGAATCTAATTATTATATATAAATTCTTAGTAATAATCTTTCTTTTAAAATTTTGTAAGTTCCTTGTAAAGTATGTCCATTTTTCACATGAATTGTACATGATTAGGACTAAAGTTTCATTTAAAGTTCTTTCTCAACAGCAAAACAGTGAGATTCTGAGACAGGTTTATAACAGCCTTATCAAGTTTCAAGACTACTTTACCACTAGGCTAAAAAATAGAATATATAGAAAAAAGACATGGAAAATCAGACTCAGTAAATGATGTAAATAACAAGGTCCACTTTTCCTCTGTCTACAGACATCACCACAATCAATATCTTAAAATTTTCTAAACCCCTTGAGGAGCCATTTCACTCTACAAATCAGGACATATAGGTGAGATTCAACAGTTTCATGCCATGCTGCCCAATTATGGGACGTATTGGACTGAATATTGTATTAAATTAACATTATTACTATAACAACGTATAACAACGTAGCACTCACACCACCAATCCTAGTGCTGCACAAGTAAGATTTGTTATCTCATGGTGCTGGAGGCTGAAATTCAGAAAACAAGAACCAGAAGCCATTCTTCTCTAAAGCCTCTCATTCTGTCTTAGAAATGGCTTCTCTTGCCCTCGCTTCACCTTTTGCACACCTGCAACTGCCCCTGTATTCTCTGTGTCTCAGCTTTCTCACTTTCTCTTATAAGGATACCAGTCAGACTGGAGTAAGGCTCACCCTCATGGCCTCATTTAACTTCTTCAGCTCTTCTGTAGACCGGTCTCTAATACAGGCCCATTGCAAGGCACTGGGGTTTAGAGCTTCAGCAATTTGTGCGACACAGTTCTTTCCATTGTGTTCTCCTTCTCCATCTCCTCCCTGGGTTGTGGAAGCTGGTAAATTCAATATATATATATATATATATATATATATATATATATATATATATCCCATTTTAGCCTTTCAATGACAACTGCCTGCCTTCCCTATCATTCTGTTTGAACCCACTTAGTCTTCAAGGCTCGCTAGTTGAGGTTTTTCCCCAAAAACCACTCCTCTTTACTGCAGTACCTGCAAGTCTCTTAGACTTCTGAGCTAGACCCTTCCGTGTCCCCAGGGCTTCCCCAGCGGAGGCACAGCCTGGCTACAGCTCTTGAGAGAGACTGTAGTTTTCAGAAGACCCTCTTGCATAATTCCCTTAACTTATTAGACACTTTTTTTGTATACTGTAGCTCTTGTGATTTCTCCCTGAAACGTTTCCAAAGTTTTCAAAATGCTTTTGTTATATACGTTTTCATCTTTATAACTTTTTCTTTAATGACATTTCAAAATTATAAGAAGAGTCCATTTTGGTTACTGTTTTTTCCTTGTTGAGACAAAATGTCTGACACCCAACATGAAGGAAGGACAGGTTTATTTCTTACAGTTTTTTGGAGGTTTCAAACCATACTCAGCTGGTTTCAAGGCAGGGTGGCTGGCTAAAAGCTGCAAGGGCAAACAGAGCAAAAGAGAAAGACACGCCTTCTTCCCGTCATTATGCTGTATACTGGCTCCACCCCTGGGCGGGTGTAGCACTCAAACCACCAATCCTAGCACTGCACAATGAACCAATCACAAACGCTAGATTTGGCATGTCCATGATTGCATGAAGCTTGGAGGGGCATTGACATAAAGCATGACAGAGTCTAATGCCATCTTATTACATTTTCTGATATACTATGAATATTTTGTAGTTACATGATCACTAGTTTTTAAGGGGTTAGAAAGAAAGGATTTATTTCTAACATAACAAATTTAATCTCTAACTAGAAGAGAATTCTTAAAGTTACTTACCCATCTATCTAAAATTAAAATAAAAACAATCTACCATGTTCTAAATTGAAAAATCATACTGTGTAGTCAATCTACATAGAAAGAAATATAATGGTACAAGCAAGCTCTTCCTCATGCCCAAGATCAGGTTGCTCTTCATTCTTGTTCCCTAAATGAAGTTACAAATTATTACCTTTTGTGATATTATTTTGTATAGGGTTAAGACTTTTAGCAATGAGGCCCTGTGTTAATAAGAATTATCTTATTAGCCAGGCTTGGTGGTTCACACTTATAACGCCAGCACTCAAACAGTCTGAGGCAGAAGGACTACACCTTCAGGTTGCACAAGGGCAATTTAACAATAACTTTTTTCTTTGCATGCTATATTTATATACATTAATCACAAACTATATACATGCAGTATAATATGTTTTATAAAGAAAAATTCTGTCAATGAATAATACATTTATTTCATAGGAAACAGTGTTAGGAGAAAGACAAGAAACATTATTTTAATGGATGCAGAAAAATTTAATAAATCCCACATCCTTTTATAATAAAAACTTTTATGATAAAAACTCTTAACAAATTATAATAGAATGTACCTCAACACAATGAAAATTATACATGAAAAACTCACATTCAGTAGCATACTGAGTGAGGAAAGTTAAAAGTTTTCCCATTAAGGTCTGGAACAGAACAAGGATGCTTACTTTCAGTACTTGACAAAGTACTAGAAGTTTTAGTGAGAGAAAGTGAAGGCATCTTTACTGTAAAATTCACATTGAATTATCCTTATTTGCAGACAACATGCTCTTATATATAAAAACTCTAAAGAATCCATCAAAAATTATTGGGATGAAGAAATCAATCACTACAATTGTAAGACAGAAACTCAAAATGCACAATATATACAGGTAGTATATACATCCATATTCTAGTAGTGAGCTATCTGAAATTCAAATCAAGAAAGTCTTAATTTGAATACCTACATGAAATAAATGAAATACCTACAGGTAAATGTAACTAAGCAGTTGAAAGATTTCTACATTGAAAACTATGAGAATTTGAAGAAAGCATGTGTAAATGGAAAAATATCCAACTGTCACAGATTAGAAGAATGTGCATACTACCAAAAGTTATATACAGATACAATGTAATTCCTGTCAAAATAACAATGATGCTCTTTACAGAAATAAAGAAAACAGTCCCAAAATGTATATGGTACCACAAAAGCCCTGAATAATTAAGGCAATAACAACCAAAGAGAATAGAGCTATAGATGTCACACTAGTTATTTAAAAACACACTTCTTAGCTGGGATTACTTGAACTCGCATGTTACAGAAGAGCCTGGTTAAACAGTGTGACAACTTGTCTCAAAATATGCTTAAAATTTTAAAAGAATTAATAAGTTACATTTCAATAGTTAAAGCAGTCTAAATTTCTTAAGCTTTTCCAGTCTTATAGATCATGTAACCATTCTGTTTTAATTTATACTTTTAAGTTTTATTTTTTTATTTTTTATTTTATTTTATTTTTTTTAAGGAAGGAAGGGTTTATTTGGCTCACAGTTTGTGAAGGTTTCAGTCCATAATCAACTGGGTCCAAGTCAGGGTAGCTCATGACAGAAGCTAACAGTTCATGGTGGTGGAAAACAGCAAAAGCAACAGGAACAAAAGGGAGGAGAATTTATACTTTTAAGATGTAAATGTTGACATCTTTTTCATGTTTATCAGCTGTTATGGATTAAAAACTGGTGGTCAACTTAATGCCAGCGGGGTTACATCAGCATGGTGCTGAGCATAGATGTTCCACCTGAGGAAAGTTGCCAACATAAATAGAGATGTGGAGGAGGAAAAGCTGTGTGTTAGTGCATTAAGGTGCTGAGGCATTGTGGATTCTCCTACAAGTTGCTGTTTGAGCCGCTGGGTTTTCCTGGAGAAGCTCTGGTTCTCACATCGAGCATTGCTTCCTGGCTCCGGAGAGGAAGACATGTGCCACTTGGTCTCCAGGATGAACTCACCACACTGGCTTCCTGGCATGTACTCAACTGTGCCTGTTGTTGTCAGAGGAGCTCAGGACCTGCATGGCCATGGTGTTTTTCAGGACAGCCCTGGTCTTTGTTGTGAGTGTGACTTCTCAGCTCTTACGTAGAACCCTTGACCTATCAGCACAGCTCCTTCATCCTGCTGGCATAGACTTTGTAGTTTCCACCGTTGACATTTGGGTCTTCCCAGCAAGGATCCATAAAAGAGACTGGAGTGAGTCCTTCTTATGGACTCTAGACCTTCAGTTGGACTCGTGGGAGGCATTGTCGTGAGCTCTGGGTCTTCATCTGGACTCATGTGGGCATTGCTGTGGGATTCAGGCCCTTGGCTAAATATTGTCTTTAGTGTTGTGGATAAATTTCCTGCATTTTCTTGTGTTAACTCTGGGTGACTATCATAAAAATAATATTATAAACTCCAAGTTTTGACTCTAATTGTTCTCTGTTCAACCCCTGACTACAACATCAACAATTCTTCAGTTATGTTTTGCTTTCCTTTGATTATATTTCTACTGTTTTTGTTTATTTGATAGATAAGAAGCTCCTATGTACCAGCCACTATGGTGTTTTCTATGAAGGTAACTGTGAAAAGGATAACCTGAGTTCTACCTTCATGAGTCAAAGTTTCATTTTAGTTATAAAATTTGGTAAGTCAATTATTAAGTATAAATGCTATAATGATTGTCCCTCTCAAAAGGTAAACGCCTCCAATGTCTTAACTTTTTATATTTTCTTCATAGAAATTTTTCATTTCTTACATAATAAAGTTTACCTGTCTTGGAAAATAATACACTAATAATGCACTACAAACTACAGAAACCCAAATGCCATGAAACTGGAAGAAATAAAAGGTCACGTATAGACCAATGGAATAGAATTGAAAGCCTAGAAATAAATCCATACATATAGATCCAATTGATTTTCAACAAAAGTGACAAGATCCCACACTGAGGAGAAACCAGTCTTTTGGGAAAAAAAAAATAGTGTTGAGAAAACAGGATATCCACAACCAGAAAAAATGAATTAAGGACATCATTTATCACTGTATGTAAAAATAGCTCAAGATGAATTAAAGACTTAAATGTGAAACATAAAAAATATGAAAACATCAAACAAAGCATTATAATCTTGGTCTGGGCAAAGATTTCTTTAGATAAGGTTTTGAAATCACAGACAAAGCAGTAAAATCAATGAAGCTGGAATCTGATATCCACAGCCATGTGAGCATGATGGAACCTTAAAAAAAACCCTCAGGCCAACTTTTTCCTTCTTCCCTCTTATTCTACCAGTGCAGCAAGCTAATTAGATGATGCCATCCTCAGGGTAAATCTCTCCCAGCTCAGTTTGGTGGCCTGCATGCCAATCACCTCTGGGAAAATGCAGCAGACACATCCAGAAGTGTGCTTTACCAATCTGCTGGGCATCTCTTAATCCAGTCAATTTGACAATCCCCACTAGTCGTCACACAAGGTAGCAGTTAGCCTTATTCTCTAACAGACAAATCATGCTTGGTGGATTGACAACTAGTGGTCAACTCATAATAACAGCTAAACTGAATCAGTGTGATGCTGAGTGTGGATGGCCCACCTGAGGATTGTTGCCAACATAAAAGGGAGAACTGATGAGGAAGAAGTAGTGTTGTTTCTCCTAGTTGTTGTTGGTTTTCCTGTTGTTGGTTTTCCTAGAGGAGCTTCTTGAGCATCTTTCCTGATATGAACTTATCTGTTCTCATTATCAGAGGAGCCCAGGACCTTGTTGTCACTGAGAATGGCTGCAGTTCATTTTGGGTGAGCACTGGTCCTTACTTTGAGCATCAATTCCTGGCTCTGGAGGAGAAGTTGGTTTTGCTGTTCAGTCTCCAAGAGAAGCTTGTCATACTGGCTTCTTGATATGAACTCAACAGTTCTCATTGTTGCAGGAGCTCAGGACCTTGTTGCTGAGGATGGCTGTGGTACTTTTCAGGATCCCTGGCCCTTACTTTGAGTGTCACTTCCTGGCTGCAGTGCAAAACCCTCATCCTACTGTCACAGATCCTCCATCCCACTGGCACCACCAGACTTTCTGGCATCTATTGCTGACCTTTGAGCCTTCTCAGTGCAGATCTGTGAAATAGACTTGCATGAGATATTGTCATGGGCTCTAGGTCAACATGCAGGATGTTGCTATGGGATCCAGAACCTCTGCTGTATTATTTGGGGTCTTTAATGTGTGGATAGATTTCCTGCACTTTTCATGTTTGACTCTTTGAGAGACTATTATAAAATAAACTATAAATTATGTACGCTATAATAAATTGTTTTCCTTGTAAACCCTGACTACAACCCCACATATGATAACATCCCCACAGGCTCCTAAGTTTAGGACATGGACATTCTATGAAAACATTATTTCATATACTAAACCTGGTTCCATATCAGTGTACAAGTTCTCCCTTTAAAGTTGGCAGTTAACTGGGTTGTCAAACTGGATTTGAGAAAACTCAAAACAATATGCATGGTTATAGAATTTTAATTTCCACTGTTAACATTTCTTAGTTTTCTTTTGTTATTCCTAATTACAAATTCATTGAACATTATTAAATTATAATTATCCAGATTACAATATGCTACATTTTAGTTGGTCAAACTTGACCTCCACCGATAAAATTATGCCCCAAATAATACCTGTTTCTTGTGTTTCATCAAAACTGAGTAAGTTTACATGAGTTCAGATTTTGCACACAGTTATTCATCCAGGCTGATTACAGTAATGGCCAGCTGTTCAGCACCTGAGCTGGAGGCTCGCTGCTCACAGCAGATCCCTGGACAGCTTGTGAGGACTCGGGAGGGCAAATGGCCTTACAGCAGTTTCAGTTAACTTGGCAGGAAAGGGAATGAGAGCCCTGTGCCTGAGCTGCTATCTTTCAAGTGCATTCTTGCTTCCACAGTACTGCTCTGCACTGTGATGACCGTGTAACTCAAAGCACACAGGTCCCAGGTCCTACTGTTCTCTGCTTCTGTCTGGTCTGACTGATAAGAGTCACTGGAGGGAGTCTGAAGGTTAAGACAGAAATAGTTCTCTTCTTTCTCTGTCTAGGAAGCTTCCTTGAAAGGTGACAGCCATCATCTGTATGTCCTACTTCCTCTGACTACACTCACCCTAATTCCAGTTCTCATCACTATCAAGCCCTGGGTTCTGGGAAGACCAAGTCCCTTCTCCTCTTCTTTTTCTTAAATAGGAATAGCCCAGCAATTCTTCTGGGGTACATAGCCAAAGAAAATAAGATCGCTCTCACAAGGAAATCTCTGCACACATGTTTGTTGATGGGATGAATGGGTAAAGAGATTGTGATACAAACATGGACAGGGAGGGATCTTATTTGGTCTTTTAAAAATGTTTCTGTTTAAAAACGACTCAGTACATTTTCTTTTGTGATTCACTTGGTTTATCTAAAATGCTGTTCTATTGTTCTACTAGAATTTTGAATTACATCAGCAGCATGATAATAAAATAACAACAAAATGGAGATAAAAATGTATTTATACTTTTTAATGTTTTACATTGACTCTGCCTAATTTGGTTCTCAGTTTTTGTGGAGAAAATTTAAAATTAGATCTCTAGTACAGGATTGGACCAGCATTAGAGTCCACCAAAAAAAAACGGTATACATCAGGAAAAGAAAAACTTATATAAATATTTGAATACTAAATTTATTGAGACCCCATGACATTACTACAGGTTACCTTTTGGCCTCTACAACTACAAGAGGTGTTCAAATTGGTGGCTTTAGCTATGAGACATTTGTTAGTACAGCAAACTGTTGAAATATGTATATATTTTTGACTATATATACATACATAGAAAGAAAAGATAGATTATTTAGAAGATTAGCCACTTTAAAATAAAAATATATTGGATATAAAAAACAAACATAAACATAAATAAAGCAAATAGACAGTATACAAACACAAATACTTGGATTCAAAAAAATCACATTGTCTATCTTAAATATATATGATTTTTATTTGTTAATTATGCCTCAGAGCTGAAAAAAAAAAACATTTGTCTGATTTACTTTTGTTTCTAATCTTCCTATGGAATTTTGTCTGCTTACTTTTATAACCTTTGAAACTCCTAGTTCATTTCCTTTGTTTTAATTCCCAGAATCATTTTCCATTTTACATGGTAGACTGTGCCACATATATTCTCTTTCTGGGAAACAAAAGATTTGTATTACTCCACAAGTAAGCCAGCAATTTAGAAACAATTAGTTATTCCCTTTTTAGAAAGTAACTTTATTCCCTGTTATAGAAAGTCACTTTATTTTTCCAAGAAACTGCTATCTAATTCAGGGACGTCGTAAGCAGTGACTCTCCAGGGGCCTTCTGCACATTTGGTCTTTCTTGTTTCACGACTTCCAAAGGCTTGGACTGACCAGCTACTGGATCCTCCCCCTATCAGGTAGATGGTATCATGGACATGCTTGTCTCTGACCCCGAAACTTCACCTAGTAAATTTCCTTGCATAATTTTATTCATAATATAATTTGATATATCATGTATAACTAGGTTTAGGATGTTGAGATGATCTTGAGTCTGTTCCTCTTTAGTACCCTAACAATACACCTTTTAAATTATACTCCTTTATCTATGAGAAAACAATCAAGAAACATAATGTGAGGAAAAACTTGCACTGTTAGAGAAATCAAATCGAATGTAATTATTCATAATGTAAGCAGAAATAGAAGTAATATTTTTGAATATATAACAGCTTATCTGAAGATTCTGGGGGTGATTTAAAAACTAGAAATATCAGAAATAGTAATGTTAAATTATACTTTTGTAAGTCTGTTTCTCCTCATAGTTCTTGTATTAAAATGAGAAATGTTCCTTAGGAAGGAATGGCTGCTATACTATTTCCTAAATTTTGTTTCTTTAGTTTGTCTACTAAAGTCTTGACTGGCAAGAAAAACTGGACATGTATAAAATTCATACTTCTCATTTTGGTTACTGAGTTTTATTAAAATGCTGCTTTCATACTGTCTTATTGAATATGTTGATTTTGAAAAGTTTGTGGCTAGCTCAATTCTGTTATCACTGCAAATTATTTGATCTTTTGCCTGGAGGCTTGAAGAATTTTTTCTTCAACTATAAAATTAAATGGATTTCCCAGAAGGTATTTCAGAGATGATTATTATAACACAGTTTCCTTGAGTAGCTGGAAATTCCTTTCAATACAGAGGTGCTGGCATGGTTACACTTATTAAACATTTTCTTGAGTAGTAAGTGTAACTGTTGGCTCTGTTCTATTTCATTTTTTATTTTTCAGAGACTCTAGTAATATAAATATCACACTTGCTTTGCCTGGTTAGTATTTGTCTATGATGCCTTTGCTTCTTTCTTATCAAATTTTTTTTGTTTCCATTTTTCTAGTGTTTCTTAATAAATTTCATTTTAGTCCATTGCACTTTGAGAATCTTGTAATTGATACATTTCTGAAATTTCCCTTCCATGTCTTTCCTGAATTTATTTAATATTCTATGCATTTTACAGTTTTCAGAT
This sequence comes from Hydrochoerus hydrochaeris, assembly GCA_004027455.1. Classification (NCBI taxonomy): domain Eukaryota; kingdom Metazoa; phylum Chordata; class Mammalia; order Rodentia; family Hydrochaeridae; genus Hydrochoerus; species Hydrochoerus hydrochaeris. The sequence goes on from PVLA01004799.1 coordinate 13,891, forward strand.
ATCTGACAAGAGGTATTTTTTTTATATCCATAAACACAAGTATTTAATATAATGATTTCTTTTTTAAGATGTTGAATTTTAATTTTCTTTTGCATGGGGTGATCTTTAGACATCTGAATGAATTTGATATCACTTCTATTTAATTTTACAGTATTGGTCTGTCTTTAGATTATTTTTAAATTTTTTTCCCATTTTATGATGGCACAGTTCATATATTCTTGTAGGGTTTTTTTAAATTGCTTATTTTGGTTTTGGAGTGAGTCCTCCAATTCTGTAATTGACTTTTGTATTCCAAGATCTTTATTTTCCCCCTTTCTTTCACTCCTTGCCATTCAGTTGCTAGTAGTGATATTTTTTGCTTTTTGTCGTTGCTACATTGTTTAGTTTTGACCTTCCCTATGCTGTGTCTTGAGAACATTCCTATGAATTCCATCTGCCATTTGTTTCCCAAAAGATTCCCACCATGCATACTTGGAATTTATTTCCTTATAGTTTAGGCTTTGATCTGCCTGAATATTTCAAACTAAGGTTGGGCTTAGCATTTCTCACCAATCTCTTTTTCTATTCTTCACTTTCTGCATCTCTTTACTACATATCCCATTGTTTGTTTTACACACTTTTCATTTAATTTCTCTTCAAGTCTCCAGATTTTATATTACAAAGTCTCCCAAAATAATCTGAAAGACATATTCATCCTAGAGCCTGGGTTGAGGAGACAATTCTCAGATTTTCCAGAAGATAGAGATGTTGAAGAAGATCATATACAGTAGTACAGAAATATTTTGAACTTGGGACTTATGAACATACAAACACAGTGAAAGTTTGCAGAATACAGTGAAGCATAAGTATCTTCAAATATTGCTAAATATTTGTGAATATAAAATAACTTTCTTCTAACCTCTTACATTTCAGTTATTTAAATAAAGGATGGCCAAATACAGAATTTTGTTAATATTTATAAAATAATATAATAGGAAATATAAAAATGACAATTTTATCAAATTATTCAATGCAAGAATTGACTGGTTGTTGAAAGGTCACCTGCCTGAGTGACACTCGGGATATTCAGAACATAAATATACCGCCAGAATGTTAAATATGTACTGCAAAATAAAAGTAATTCACCAATAGCAAGTTATAATGTTGCCAAAAATAATTCATCAAACCATGTTGCACAGAAAATCCTATTTCCATATTAAGCATGTAAAAAAATACAATATAATAAATATCTAAATCACATAAGCGATAAGGAAATATGTCTATGTATCTTCACTTTCATATACTTAATCTTTCCTATGAAATATAGATGATACAACTAATATATCATCTATATATAATGTGTTATGTACAGATTATTTTTTAAACTACTAATTTTAAGAGCCAAGTGTAATGGCATACGCCTGTAATCCTAGCACTTGGGAGTCTGAGAATGGAGGATCTCCATGAGTTTAAGGCCGGCCAGTACTACATAGTGAGACCCTGTCTCAAAACAAAACAAAAACTTGCTATTTTAAAATATAAAAGCAGGATGCACTTGCTGTAGTAAATTTTAATAGCTTCTTTTAAAGACAAAAGAAACAGTTGCTTTTATAAAATGTTTGGGTTCAACAGTGTGATCCCTCTTAAACATGAAACAGAAGCCTGTCTTCCTATTCTAGTTTCTGGTTTCTCGCTAGCAATCTTCAATTTTTTTTTTTTTTTTTTGCTTGCAGCAAGCTGGATTCCAATCTCTGCTTTTGTTGCTGTGCATTTTTCTCAGTGTGGCTCTCTGTCTTTATAGGGCCATTTTCTTATAAGGGAACCATCTCACTGGGTGAGTGGCTCACCCTGTTTGTATGACATTGTTGCAACTTAACTAATTAAATCTGCAATGACCCTATTTCCACATCAGGTCATGTTGTGAAGTACTGACTGGAGGTTAGCATCTCAATGTATCTTTTTTGAAAGACACAATTAAGCCCATAGCACCACATCTTTTATTCATTTTTAATAACTTAAGTATATGGTTTAAACTTGCAGAGCACAGAATAATGCTTCTGAGAAATAGCACCTTCATTATATCATGTATTTATTCCTCCATTACAAGCCCCAGAGTACAATTAATAAGGCTTTTAGAAATAATTAAAATTTTATGTGAAGTAACTACAAAAAGATGCATTATCTCAAGTCCCAGTCACATAAAAAACTAGAAATAAACACCACAGAGATCCAAGTAGAATTTTAAAATTGAGAAAAAAATATGTCAGTAGCATATGGACTGACAGAAATATAGTCATGGGAATTTTAAGGGGTAAACCTTATGTTCTTTTACTTCATTAGCTAACTTTGCCTTCAGAAAAAGCTATCCTTATGTAATATATTGTTCTCTTAACTGTTGGCTTTTCCTGACATAAAAACTGTCAAGATCATCAAAAAGTGCAAACATGAAAAAGAATATTGAAGTAATTGGAGGAAATAGCTATAATAATATTTATTTCCCACATTTAGTGAAGCATAAACTGAATGAAAATGAAAACAAATTTCATAATGTAGCACTATCTTAAAATCTAAATCAATAAAATCGACTCAATCCACTTAAGCCTTTCTTTAGTTACACTATCTTAAGCAATCATTCTGTACTTTATGTATTCTCACAGTTTAGGATAATTTTTCAACAATAATGTGCTTGGGGCCTCCAGAAAACATGTAAACAGATTTCAAGAGTTTTTATTATCTAATACTGGGGGTCAATTTGCCTGTTATAACAAAGTACAGAATGAGTGGCTCATAATCAGTGGAAATGCATTTCATACCATCTGGAGATGAAAGCTCAAAACGAGGGTGCCAGAATATTCCATGTCTTTGTGAGGTCTCATTTCTTGGTTTGTAGACAGGTTGCTGTCTTTCTTGTCTCACAATAGCGTATTCCTTTTTAATATCTTCATTTAGTATTTCCCCAAAATACTGAAAATCTGTGAACAATGTAGAGGCCACAAAGTAGACAACTGATAGATTACACAATATGTAAAATTTTGGAATGCTATACTTTAGTATGAGTGATAATGTAGATACATATTTACTGACATGAAAAATATCAAGCGTACATCAGGTAGTAAAAGATATTTCAAAACAGTAACATCTCTGTTGTAAACATGTACACAATTTATTTTAAAGATTTGAAATATATTTGTCTTCACATCTATATGGGCATCATAATTTTTTTGTTTCATCTTTTAATTAAGTCTGCATGAGAAAAACATAAAAGTCTCACAAACCCAACATTTACTCAATTGCTTCCCATTTAATGGCCTTAAAATTTAATAGCATGTGCAAGATAATCAAACTTGTATAATTTATATTTTTTCACACAGAGCTGAATATTTCTGTGTTCAAAGAAAGTTAAAACAGTATTTCCATATCTATGTAATTAGAAGATAAAATTCTAAATCCTAGTGTTGTTACGATTACTAACCAGAAAACTACTTACTAATGTGCTCAGTAAACAAATGTTTGAACATTTTTGTTAACACTGTAATTGAGACAAGAATAACACAGTATAAAATCCTTCTTCCAAAAGAAAAAAAGCCACTGTACTAATTAATCTTACTATATAATCTTCCATTAAAACCAGAAAAAAAGATTATATAAGTGGACGTAACAATTAACAGGATAAAAGAGAAAGTTTTGGGTTCAAGCAAATAAGATTTAGTGCTTGAATATCTCTGTCCTTCCTATACTCTTATGATGCTTTTTCTCATAATTCTTTTTTGTCTTTTTAGCTAACAAAACCTGAAGTGTTCAAAGGGAATCACAATAAGAATTTAAAGGCAAAAAAGTAAAGGTAAAACAAAGCAAATGGGAAAAAAGATGATAAGAATAGGTATACAAAATGCATTTATAAATTTCTCTCTACAAAATCACTAGATTAGACAAAAAGATGAAAGATAGACATAAGCACTGGGATGGAGCTCCATTAGGTTGACTTGTCTTCCAATAACATGAAAAACTTGTTCCTTATTCAAATACTCTGGAATGCTGAAGCTGGAGGACTACAAGTTCAAGTCTGATCAAGGCAATTTGACAAATAGAAGAATGTATCTCAAACAATCTTAAAAATGGGTTGGTGATGTAACTGTGTGAAAGCTCTGGGTTCATCCCCATTACTACGAAAAATGTTTCTTGATGTTGGAATTTAGGGCACTGGGAAACCAAGCAACCTGGCTGTGGCCTGGAAAGCTGCGGCCACCCCAGGGCGAGAACCATCAGTGTCTCCTGAGATCCACTTCATGTTGGAACTCAGGGTGCTCAGAAACCAAGCAGCCAGCTCGCTGCCCTGGTAAGTGGCTGTGGCCTGGCAAGCCACAGCTGCCCCAGAGCAAAAGCTATCAGCATCTCCTGAGATCTGTGTCACGTGGCCATCAGCGTCTCCTGAGATCCAAGCCATGTTGGAACTTAGGGCCCTGGAAAACCAAGCAATCAGCTCACCTCCCTGGTAAGCAGCTGTGAGCTTACCAGTGCATAGGCTGAGATTCAGACAACCATCCCTGCCTGCTCCCCCCCACACACACACATACCGTTAGCAAGTGGGAAAGTGAGAGCCAGAGATCTGAGCATCTCTTGTGAGGTGGACTATGTGCAATATAGCAAATAAGGGGCATTTCCTTCTACCATCTATTTGAAGGCAAATATTTTTTCATTGTTTTGCTTTGTTCTGATTAACGGTACTGCTCTATTCAATATTTGTTTTGCTAAGTTCTATAATGTTCTGTATTTCTTTTGATTATGATGTACCTGATTGAAAGAACAATTATTTGTGAAGAAAACAAGATATACTATAGCACCTATTACTGTTATCCCAATAACCTTCTGTGAAGTTCTGTACCAATTTCACTACACTTTCTCAGTTGTCTTTGTCCCGTCTTGTTCTGTGGTATTTTACTACTTTAAAAATAAAAAAATAAAAAAATTTAAAAAGCAAAAAGGGGCTGGGGATTTAGCTCAGCAGCCTAAGTGCCTGCCTTGCAAACACGAGGTCGTGAGTCCAATCCCCAGTACTGATAAAAAAAAAAAAAGAAAAAGCAAAAAAGAAAAAAAGTGTTGCTTGTTTCATTACTTCCACATTAGATTTTTTTTAAAAAAATTGTCAACCAGTCAGTAGACTAAAATGGCCTTACTGACGTATCAGTTCATGTTCAAAAATATCATCTTTTAATAGTATTTAGAAGTCATTTTTCTAAAGCTTTTCTGCATTTTTTTTTCATTTTTTGAGACAGGGTCTCACTGTGTAGTCCAGGCTTAACCTTGAACACACTATGTAGCCCAGGCTGGCCTCTAATTCATGGCAATCCTCCTGCCTCAGTCTCCCAAGTGCTCAGATTATAGGCATGTACCACCATGTTCAGCTTATTTTTGTGTTTTAATGACCAGAGCTATCCTTCCAAAAAATAATTTTTCTCCAACAACTAATAGCAGTACATTTTTAATTCTTTCCTTTCTTTATTTTTCTCTTTTATTCTTTCTTGCCTTTTACATTCTACCTACTTGCTTTGAGAGTGGTATCACTTACTTTTGTGTAAACAAGGCTGGGTGGGCACAGGAGTAGGAATAAGTCCATTAAAACTAAAGAAGAAGCAATCGTCTATCTCACTAAATTTTCTGCTAAATTTTTCTCAGAAGGATAAATCTACAGGAAACAGTAAGGATTTGTTTTCTGCATCTAGGTGGAGAAACTAATCTATATAAATTAACTTTGGGTGAAGGCCTTGTGAGAATCTAAATTGTTGGCTTGCCTGGACTAAGATTTCTGAAGAAGTGACTGAGTCATGGGGAGGGAAGGGCTCTCCAGTGGACTAATGCAGATTCTTATAACTGAGGTGCTTTTGGGAGCCAGTCCAAGGGAAAGCCTTGGGGAAGCCTTCAGAGGATGCATCACTGGCTGGCTGGCGCTGTTCCTCTGTGCTCTGCTTCCCGGCTGCTATGAAGTGAGCAGCTGTATTCCTCCACGTCCTTCTGTGATAGCATTTCTCTCCTAGAGCCAATTGACCATATCCTGAAATCTCTCAAATCATGAACCAGATTGAACCTCTCCTCCTTTAAGTTGCAGGTATCAGGTTTCTCATTCAAGCCACAGGGAGTTGACTGCTCTCCTGGGAAACTGATTGATGACCCACTTTTCTCCTGTTCCACCCACCATAGTGTTTTAACCAAGGCAGTTCTTCTACTGGCTGCTCCAATCAATGACTGAGCCCAGTGGGGATAATTTAGGACCATCACTGTTGAGTAGCAAACTCTCAGTGCATACCCCATCTTGAGTGCTCCCATCAGCTTGGTTGTAAACACTGAAGGCTGCCCTCAACATTTCCTGTCTGATATATTTTTGTTTCCTTCCTTCACTGATACAAGCTATAAAATGTTTCCATGTCTATTGTTTCTTCCTCTTTATCTTCCTTGGTATTTTCTGCAATGAATGTGTTTCATATGTAACTCTGTTTGGCATTTGTTTTTAGAGTAATTGAATCAATATGCCAGTAAATTTATCATGCTTTGTAAAGCATTGTAAACATCTGATAATTGGCAATTATTTTTTGAAACAGGGGTTTTCCTACTTTGAAATATTAGCTAGCCTAAAGAAGTTTTAGAAAGTGTTTTCTCATTCTTTGTCACAGAGTATAAATGCTGTTAGAACTGAAAACCTTTTGCTGGTGGTGGTGTTGTTTTCAATGGTTGAACATTAAAATTTTATAGAGCAGCACTGAAGACTTCGTCAATGAATGTGTTAATTAATACCACATATAGAAACATTTCAATTTGTTTCCCAGTGGAATAAGAAAGACAATAATATACCAAGTATTAAAAGAATTCTATTCAAATGACCTTAGACATTTGCCAAAGGTGGTGGATGCCTTTAATCTCAACTCTTGGGAGGTGGAGGCAGGAGGATCACTGAGAGTTCAAGGGCGGCCTAGGGTAGAAATTCAAGACCAGCCTGAACTGCATAGCAAAAGGCTTTCTGAAAAAGGGAAAAAGAGAGAGAGAGAAAGAGAGAGAAGGAAAAAGAAAGAAACTTGAGATCTTTAATATAAAACCTTTATAAACACCCCTTGATAAAGAATGTATTTTATAATATTATATTTATTGTAACTTATCTGCTTGGTTGCCTTATCTGAAAGGATTTTGTTTGTTTCCCTTTATATAAATACATGTATATGTATATATGCAAATAACTGTAGCATTGCTTTTTACACTGCACATAGGTTTGGGCCTAAGCACAGGCATTTATGTCTCATCAGTGATTTCTTTAAGCAAATAAAAGTAAGAGGGGTCTCAAAAAGGAGACTATGGGAGACCACCAAGCTACTCTCCCCTGAAAAAGTCCTTGCCACAACCTGTCCCTGACCTCTCCTTCACCCTGTTTACTGAGACACATAGAGTTGGCCACAATCTGTCGCTGACCTCTGCTTCACCCTGTTTACTGAGATATTTACAACTGGCTATATTGAAACAGTTGTTCCTGGCAGTAAAGGTGCCTGCCTTGTATACATGGAACCTATCTGTGCCTTGCTGACTGGAGGCCTCTGTGCCCGGTATGGCTACAAAGTTTCTTGTCCCTATGAGCTCTGCTGGGACCCCCACCCAGTTCTCTCATGGATACCAGTAAAAACCATGAACTTTTGGGGGCAAGACCTTTTGCTCCAGAGAGAACACTGTTCATCCCAGAGCTCCTCAACTGCAGAATTTTTTTCTCTATCTCTTACCTTCGCATTTGTGTGCCATATTGCTGAGTGAGTTAGACTAATACCTTCACCAAATGTTTCGGTAGGATACAAGTGGTTTTCAGTTTAACCAGAGGAATAATTAGTTGGATAAAATCTTCATTGCTGAATTTAAAAAACTTTTAAGGATTTTCTTGATATATATATATATATATATATATATATATATATATATATACCAGTAAACTGATAGAAAAAGTGTCTTACTTGCATTTTCAATTCTAGAAACATCACATCGGCTTTCTTATTTTAGGAACACAAAGATAATGGCTAACTTCTAGAAGTTCAATTGAATTGAAATGGAAATTAGTAGCATACAGAAAGCAGACTATAAGAACATCTAAAAAAGCACAAACACCAATAAGTATCTTCCTTATTCACCGTTCAAACTCTAATTATTCTTTTTGGGTGGGATATTTGTTCTAGGAAACAACCTATTAGTGAATCATTCTTAAGTCATTGCCATTTCTCTCTTCAAGAACAGTCTTCAAGAATACAGTTCTACTGTATTTGCATTCTATGTAGTTTATTATATGTGCTGGTGTTTTGTGTTAATAGCCCACGTAGACTTAAGGTGCTCCATGTGCAAGCTGGAAAGTTTCAGCTTGTAATTTTTACTCTCATGTCCTCAGGTCTTTTGGGGCCAATATGTTCCATCACAACATTCAGTGATTCACCCTTTGTGGATATACTCTAGAATAATTCTATTAAGAATTTCTTTAGAGAGCAGTTAATTTAAAAGTAAATGATCATTATGGGTTAGGTCTTCACTCTTTTCTCACCTAACAAGCTTCTAAAAGATTCCTTTGCCTTTTGTTATGAGGCAGTATTTGCATTATGGGAATTGAATTCTGTGAAGAGACAGAATTGGCTTTTAAGTTTTTAATGTACATAAAAAGCAAGAGTAGTGGCATTTTGAATCTTTTCCAAAAATTCCTCATTATTTTGTTTCTTATATGGAGCCCAGGAAAGAGATGCTAAGTAACCCTCAACAGTCACAATCCGGTTTTCATTTCCCAGGAAAGATGGAGCCTCTCACTGAAGCAACTTTTGTCACCAAACTCTCTAAAGTACTGGACTCTTTAAGAATCCTTGTATGTTGCTCCCTGAGATGACTCAGGCTAGGAAGTACAGGTTCCTGTGTTAATGAGCTTACTTTCTGACTGTGTTTCTTAAGGCAAGCCTGTGTAGACATAGATGTTATATCTATGCAGTTTCATACTTTTCACTATATATATAACATAGATGTTATATATATAACATTAGATACAGATACTGATGATATAGATACTGATGATATAGAATGGATATAGGTATAGATATAGATTAAAATGATATAGATAAAGATACATAGTTTTTTGGGGTGTTTTGTTCATTTGTTTTACCAAACTCTTCCCTTACACATTTGAATTTCCCTGGTGCTTGGTTAAGATATTTTCGGATCAAAAATTAATAAGAACTTCCCTAGAGGCAGAATAATAAATAAATAAATAAATAAATAAATAAATAAGGACTTTTCTATGTCCAGGAAAAGCTTGTTTTCAGTTCCAGCAACCACGTGTCTTGTACTTTATATTCACATTCTTTTTAGGCCAACTTGCTTTCTGAATCTGAGCATCATGGTGACTGTGTTCTTTTCAGCTTGGTGGACAATAACTTGGTTGAGACAGAATTCCTTACCTACCTGTAGCAGGTCAGGGACCTCAGGGATAATAAAACTTTCCTAAATTACTGGTTGAGACAGTTTGTTACTTCAATTGCAGTTTACCCTGTCTCTAAGTAGAGCTACTGAGCCTACTTTCTAGGAAGCACTATTTAAGATAGTGAAAAGTATGACTCCACCATCTAACTTTTTTTTTCTATTTTATTCAACCTATGAAATTCTACATATATGCAGTTCTATTATCTTTCTTTTAAAATGACTTCTCTTCACACTTGGGTTGTGTGTGAGGCTGTCTGTGTCTTCTGATACATGACTCTCTCAAACTGCAGTTTCTCAGCATTTTGGAGTTTGTCTGACGATTCAGTAGTGGACATTCTCCAAAACATCTTGATCTTTCTTTCACATCATATTAGTCACACTGTGTTCTGGTTTAAAGAAGACAATGTTCATTGACCTGAACAATAGTTGTTTGTAATAATAGTCATATAATGAACAGATAATGCATTCCTATGCAATAACTCAGACTTCTTAGGATAATTTTAAAAATATGCCAGTTATACTAGCTTTCTAATGTCATTCTTGGACCTGCACATTCATAACATAGAAACTTAAAAGTATGTAGTGCACCAAAAAGGCTTAATTACCCCAAAGGAAAATGTAGTAATGATTTAATGACTGTGTAGAGTTCAATATGATAACTACAGTTTGATGTAAAATAGAATATAAACAATTGAAGTTATCTGTGGGATATGTACTGACATCACTTCCATCATTCTTTCGTTTTTCCCTCTGTCTAGGTGTCCAAAGGAAGGGAAAGAAATGTCTGTATTCGGTATAAGCTGGTCCTACCTCTATGAACCAAAAGAAGGCATCATAATTGTTTATATATTCTAAATACCCTATGCTTTAATTTTCTTCAGTCCTTCATAAAGTCAAAACAAAGTAAAAATAAAATAAAAGGAGCAGGAAAAGAATATTCTGCCTAGGGTGTGCCTTGCATGCTTCCCAGATCCCAAACGTTTTCCTCTTCGTATTCATGTATCCTTCTTGACTAAGCAGGGAGTTACCTGTGCAAAAGCCACACTGAGAGAAGTGAGCCAAGGGTCCTTGCATACTCACTGTGCAGTAAAAAAAAAAAAAATTATTTTGATTTGCTGAGAACATTTCTTTGATTTTCTCTTACTTATGTAGTGATTGGACAAATTAATCTGTGAATCCCTTCAGGAACAAACATTTTAATTTTCTTTTAAGAAATTCCTTTGTTATATTAGAATATCTCATTAAGCTTTTCTTAGGAAACAAGAAGATAGTAGATGATAATGAAATCAGAAAGAAAAAGATTTTCAAAATTATGCTTTTACTAATGAAAATAAAAAGGTGTTAAACATACTTTTAAATTAGGCATTTTCTTAAATTCAGGAGTGGAGCATATGTTTAATTTATTTCCCAGAGGCCTTTTATGACAATTTTTCCATAAAAAGAGACAACTCAAAGTTCCTTGACATTATACCTGCTGCAGCATGTTCTCAAATTTCGAACTTATCTGGTAACTGACTAGAATGATCTCCTTCTTGATTAGAGTACAATATTTGTATATATATTCAGCACTTGGATTACTGTATCACCTGAAAGTTTTGTTTGTAATCATTTTCTGTAACAACTGAATAATTTTTCATTCCTACCAGTAATTTACAATCCTAATCCATACTAGCACTTGTTATCTTTTTTGAGACGTTTCTATCAGGTTATTAATTGCTCTTGAGTTTTGGAGTTTCTTATATATTCTAGATATGAACCTCTTGTCAGATACATAGTTTGCAAATATTTTCACTCCTTATGTAAATTGTCCTTATTCAGTTGATTATTTCCTTTGTTGTTTAGAAAGCTTGCAGTGTGATATAATCCCATGGTATATTTTTGCTTTGTTTTTGTTTTCATGAAATTCTTGGCTCTTTTCAAAAAAACTCTTGCCCGTTATAATGTCATGAAGAATTTATCTTATGATTTCTTCTACCAGTATCATAGTTTAATGCCTAATATTTAAGCACTTAATCCATTTTGAATGGATTTTTGTTACTAAGAAGAATCAAAATCTAGTTTCCCTCATCAATTTTCTGTCCCACCTGCCAATTGTCTCTAGAAATACACTCACAGACTTGCACTATCCTGGCTGCCTAGGTGTTTTTCTATCCAAGCAAGTTGACAAAGTTAAACTTCACACAAACCTCATAATTTGTTGCTTTCCTCAATCTATATAAGCACTTATTATAAATTGTGGCCATAACTTTTGTAGTTTAAGGTGTGACAACAAAACTAATAAAATTTTACTTTCTTCTTTTCTAATTAGATCTATAGCAACCTCAGCATATGGTTTTTTTCTTCCCTTACTAAGTAGTAAACTTTTACATTTTCTCATAAAGGACACACTTTAAGACTTTCTTTGACATATCCCTTATTGCCATAGTGATGCCAATGGTAATTAAGATGTAGATTTCTTAAGCTCAAGCACTGCAATACTGCAACAGTTGATCTGATAACCCCTTTACCTAGTGGGCAGGTGGTATGGATTCACTGGGTAAAAGAATGACGCAGGTCTTAAATTTAAAAAAAAAAAAAGCAGATGTCATCACATTCATTATAACAGTGTGCAACCTAATATTTTTCATTTTTTTATTCCTGGAATTTTTGCTGTTACACATTTTTGGACTACAATTGGCTCCAAGTTACTGAAATCGCTAAAAAGTAAAGCTCCCACATAATGAGAGGACAACTGTACAGTTAATTTTCATACCTGGTGTGAGGAAAGGATTAAGCTTCTTAAAAGGATATATAAGACTTTTGGATGTGCTATAAGATTTGTTTTTTGCACGTGGATATGCAGTTGTTCCAGTATATTTATTGAGGGTACAATCCTTTCTCCACTTAATTTCTTTTGCATATTTGCCTGAAATCAATTGTCTGTTATGTGGGTATCTATTTTGGGACTTTCTATTGGTGGTTTGTCTATCTTGATATCAATGCTGTTTTGTCATGACTGGTGTAACTTTGTGATAAGTCGTGGGTTGAGGAGGGTTGGAGCTCTCATTTTGTTCCTTTATCAAAGTGGTTTAGACTATTCTGAGTCTTTTCTGTTTTTTTACAGAAATGTAAGAATCAAAATGTTAATCTTCATGAAAAATGATGTTGGCAGTTTGATAAAAAAAATAAAGAGATAATTAAATTAAAAGGAGAGGAAAAAATAAGGTAGAATATAACAAAAAATGTGCCTATGTAGTTGTCCCAGCACCATTTAGTAAATAAAAAGGTTTTCTCTGGTGTGTGGCAAATTTATCAAAGAAGGAAGAGGAGCAACAGGAGGAGATTAATGATAATAACACGAGCAAGATGCCTGTGAGAATTTCTGGGAGTATTCTGATTCTATAGGGTGTTGTGTCTTGATTGTGATGATGGTAAAATAATATGTGATAAAGTTGCATAGAAGTAAATACACACATACATCAACCCCACACTCTAGGACATTTAAAACTGGTGAACTCTGAATAAGGTAAATGGATTGTCATCAGTGTTCATATCCTAGCTGTGAGATTTTTCTGTAGTGATATGTTACTATCCTGTGGGGCAGAAGCAGGAAAATAGCATATTAGACCTTTCTGTATTATTTACTACAACTACATGTAAATCCATAATTGTTGCAAAATAAAAAGGAAAATATTTTAATAGTTTGTAATATATTTTAATAGTTTATTTTATAGCATAGTTTAATAATTTATAAAATATTTTAAAAGTGTATAAAAGTTATAGTTTGGCATAAATAACTGAAAAGTCCTTAATCCTTGAAAGGAAAGGAGTTATATGAATAAGTTATGGGTTTATCAAAGACCAGAAGAGAAATAGTAGAGTGAAACAAGCTTCCTTTTTAAACTCAAAAGCTGTTAAATAAATAGGCAACTATTAGGGAATAAATTGTGTTACTGATCTACTGTGTGATTTCACTTGCTAAAGTGAGCTATTTCATCTGAATAGAATGACCCAAAGGAATGCTACAGGGTGAAAAGGTCAGTAGGAATTAATTAAGACTTTCGTAAAGCAGACTAATGACCAGTTAAATTATATAAGATAAGATATTTACTCCAACTGTCCATGCAGCATTGCCTTGATTATTTGGTTCTCCAGTCAATTAGTTCAAACAACCTATTCAGCAAAAGCTATTAAACCAGTAATGCATATAAATGAAATGAGTACAAAACCAGTAGAAACAGAAAAGTAATTAAGTGATTAATTAGGATCCATCTCTCTCAAAGTGATTAAGACTTATAATCATTTTGAGCAAAATCGTTCTTCAAAAGTTTTATAAAATGTGTAAGAAAAAATACTACAGTGGAATTTCATGAGAATTTCAAAAAACATATATATCAACACATCTGTATGTTTGCTACAGGAAGACAGACACTGATTCGTTACAAAATAAATGGCCCAATACTGGAACATGTTTGAAGGTAAAGTTTCTCTTTGGGAGGCATTAGGTTCTCTTCTTCTGCCTCTTCAATTTACAAACTTTTGCAAGGAAGATTTACAAGGTTGTGGCTTTGTATAAAAATGTACTTCCTAACCGATATATTTTTAAAATAAAGAACTTTAAAATATGAATGACTAACAATTTTTACCCAAGCTGCATAGAAAGAACAGGAAAGAGAAGCTTACGAGATGTTCGTGGTGCAGCTCACACCTGAGACCAGATATCCTGAAATCTCTTCTATAAAGGCTGCTAATTTACCTTTTCTTACCTGTGAGTCAATGTTGAGTCTCTGTTTCACAAAAGACAAAAAATTTTACATTTTTTGTATCCCCCCCCCCGTTGCTCTATTGTCTTACCTGCCTCACCTTCTAATTGAAATTTTATACATAACATGATGTAATCCTCACTACAGTGCTCTGAAGTGTGTCTTAGTTCTTACCAAGAAGCACAGGAAAATTTCCAACCCAGCATAGTATGTGAAAAATAATATAGGTTGTTTTTTCCTTATACTATACTTTAAAAATCAGAATTACAAAGCAAGTTTGTTTCACAGTTTTTTGCAAATTGAAGAGGTTACTTAAAGTAAATAAAATGTTTCACATTATATAGTAGAAAACTACAAAGCACACTAATAAATATATTTTCCTCTTCTTTTTCCTCTCTGTCCTTGTCTCCATCTGGTTTGCATTGTTCTACTTTGCCCTATCCCCTTTCTCCTAAGACAAGCTTGTGTGCCCTTTTAGCACACAAGTTCTTGAAGACAATGAATTTTGATGAGAAGAAATCTAAAGGCTAATATAATAAAATGGCAGATATCTGTGGCAACATTAATGAAAAGATCTTGAATTCTAAATGTGAAAATGTGGAGGTGAAAGAGATCAATTTAAGCATGGTTATAAGTCATAAATATAAATAGAAACCTTCAAAGTAACACACCATTTCAAATGATGGGCTCAAAAACAAATGATGCGATTAAATTATAAAGAGAAAGACAACCAGCAAATCAAGGTAAGATGAGACGATTGCTGAGCACACCATAAGTCAGTTTGTTCACTTTTCCATCTCAGTAATTTCAGTATATTTTAATTTCCTAATGAATCTTTTAAAATTCTCACAGGAATTAGTCTGACTCTCTGATGACTGTTAACTGTTTTGAAGAAAGAATTTCATCAACAGAACACATTATTATGTTTATTCATCCTAAGGCTTCCCAGAGTGAAATGATCATTTTCAAGACCCAAATACAAGTATCTCACAGTGCTACATCAGTGATCGCATGCAATAAATGCCATGCTCTCTGTTTTCCCTTTTCCACTGGGCAGAAATGGAATAAAGGGTTTTTAGAATCTTTCAGAAGTAGCTTCATCTTCAGTAGTCCATGCCCAACACTCAGTGCCAAAGTGTAGTCTTTCTTCCTCACATGTTTTTATTTATCTCCTTTTGAAGTTTCATGGGAGTTTTTCATGATGCTGCTGTACAGTGCTGCTGAGAGGTTGCTTGTCCACCATTTAGGCAAGAAATCTTGTGAAAATGTCATTCTGACATTTTTATTTTCTCAGTGACACTTGACAGGTTATAGAACTTAGAATATATATTCAGTATTTTTAATTTGTTTAATTTTATTAGTAAACTCTTCCCTTTTGTAAATTATATATTCTTTGCAGAATCCACTTGGCTAGCTTACGTTATTTGATTTTTAGGATATATCTGGGAAATATTCAAGCATATTGTCTTACTAAGGGAAATATACCTGACTTACTAATTTTATTTTGTTTATTCAGTTACAAAACATGATGCTCATTAGATAATTAATGATGCAAGAGCATGCAAAAACAATATTATTGTTATGATTTAGACCTATCATTCTGTGTCTGCATGGACAGCACTCTTTCTGCAATAGCACCTTGTTTCCCAAAAGAAGCCCTGTTAAAAGCTTGTGGTAGACAAATAATGGTCCTCCAAAAGTGTCCATCTCTTGGTTCTAGGGTTCATGGTTTGTGATCATGTCATCTTCCATGGCAAAAGAGGCTTTTCAGATGTGGTTAAATTCAGACATTGAAAATAGTGCTATTAACTGATTCTCCCCAGAGCTTCCAGAAAGAATGTGTTTCAGGAGGCATTTAGAGTGACCCATGTTGAATTTCTTACTCTCAACTATAGGAGATGAACTTGTGGAGTTTTAATGCACTGTGTTTGTAATAGTATGTTTAAACAGCAATTGAAAACAAGCATAAAACTGTTGAAATACTAGTTCATGTAAATAAAGGTCTTGGTACAATTTTATACCAAATACATTACTAAGACCTTATCCCTCAATAAAAGCTATGAAGAGATCAAATTTTCTCACTTTGTTATTTACATTGTTTTTTCTTTGTCTTGTCACTTTCCATTTTTTAATAAAACTTTTTGTTCCATTACTCATAAATAATGAATGTGTTTTTACATTCTTATGAATATTCTGCTAGACTTTGGGTTCTTCTGGATAATTTTATAAAAAAGAAAATAATTATTTCATTGATACATACGTAATGAAACATATGCGTTCACAGCACCTCATTATCAGCATAGACTTCTATGGCATGAGAACTGCAGAGCCCTATGTTTGACTTCTCTATATAGCAAAAAATTTTCATTGAATACTGTCAAACTCACACATATGACTCTTGTTTAATTTTAACTGCCCAGCATAGTTTCTATATGGACTTCCATTACCTTTTTAAAAAAATTTTAAAAAGAATAAAGAATAAAAACAATGATACAGAATTTCAAAGCAAGATAATAGGAGATTAACTATGGTGAATATATTGGGTATTATTATCTTCAAAGTAGTTGCTCAGATTACAGGATACAGGCATCAAAGTGCATCAAACAATGTGAGCACAAGCCATTCTTCTCAATGAACTAATAGAGATTAGCAGTATAATTATATATAGTTTTATGTGCAATTCTCCCCAAACCTCCAGAAAGAATGTGTTTCAGGTGGCATTTAGAACACAGTCTTTTTCCCTTCCTTCTTTTCTCCTTTCCCCCATGCCAGTTGTTCTTTCTTTTTGTGCAGTTTCTTGGCTTTTCACTTTCACAATACCTATTTTACTTTTTGGATCTTATTTACTATTTCAGGTTTTATACTAGGGAGACAATAATATGTTACCGCCATTACCTTTTGTCTATGCAAAAAATTGATCATGTCAAGTGACAATAATCCTGGTTATATGTTTCTAAGTACTATGAGTAAAATATTAACATAAATTTGTGCCACAGCTCTGTTGCTACTTGTATGGCTTGTTAATAGGAAGAATTATCACACAATTTTCCAATTTCAAAGACAGGTTAAAACCTGAGGTCAAGATCTTCCTAATTGTGAAGAAAAATTCAACTTATATTTTTTAAGGAAATCTGAAATAGTTCTTAGGGACAGGGCCTTCATTAGATTTTTCTTGTCCCAGTAGGAAGTGTTCATACTTTTTGCTGTAAAAATAAAAAGTGGTAGAAATAGACCCTAAGGCCAATTTCTGAAAATGAACATTTGCAAATTCTTCCAAGGCATTCAAAGACATACAAGAAAGGTTACCTTTAACAGCTTCAATCATGATTCATATTAATGTAATAAACTGACAGCTAAAAGTGCATGATAAATTTATTCAGTCACCATAAAACCATGCTTGTTTTCTTCTCAAAGATGTTTACCTCTTTAAGACAGTATTTATTGCTAGCCCATAAACTGTGTTCAACCTTCAAGCATTTAGAAAAAATTCAGTGGTAAATTATCTTATCTGTTTCATGCTGTTTATTTTCACTAGTCTTCTCTGTTTTAATGAGCTCACTGACTACTCTAAATCAAAGCACTTAAAAAGTCTTACAAATATTTACTTGCCTACTCATCCAGAATTCATTCTTATTTATGTTGAGGGGATAAAGAATCCTCTGGTTTCATTGACAATATGATTTATAATGTCTCGAGGACTGAAGGAGATCGCAATAATTTAAAGTTATTACTATATGGAATTTCTTTCAATGCAGATGTCAATGCTTTTGCAAGTAAACCCTCCTTGTTTTTATTTTAGCAACAGTCTTTGCAAACTGCATATGAAAAGTTAAAGAAAATTGTTTGTTGATCTTTTCATTTCTCACTGTTAGACTGACATGATTATATGTCACAATTTTTATGGAAACCCACTCATAGCAATTATCATGATTATATGGTCAAGAGTACTAGAACTTATGTGTCAAGACTGTGTAATATAAATACTTCACAATAAAGAAGATATGCCCTATGAGTTTTTTTTTCAAATTGTGTGACAAATCATATTTACTTGTTGCTTACAGCTACCAGAGAAAGGACAATTATTCAGTCACAAGTGTAAGCCAGTAGTTAATGAATGATTGTAATTTCCCAATTTGTGATTTTTCTTAGTGTTCAGACTAATGAAACATAGTAATGCTGACAAATTTTTTTTCTAACTTGAAGATAGCATAGTAATCTAATTTTTACTTAAAACCATAAAAAATACCTTAGTGCCCATTTTTACTTACTAAACTTTAAGCCATTTCACTGCACACAAGTTTAGGTTACATAAATGTCTAAACTAGCTTTAACAAAAAATCCATTATATGTACACGTAATTTTCGTTTTTTCATGGTTTTATTTATTGTGTGATGAATTAATTGGTTGTGAAGTAAGGTGTGACTACATCTCGCAAGCTGCTCTTCAGTTCCTAGACAAACGATTCTCCTGCCATTGCCTTCCAGGGGCTGCAGTTTCATCACTGTGTTTGTCTTCTCCATAGTTTGATTATAAACTTCTAATTTGTATTTTAAATGTAGTCATATATAGAAGACCTTATTTAAAATATTTTATTGCAGCAGGAAACACGCTGCTTTTAATTCTCATCAGAATAGACTGCCTGACTTTCAAAACATTCATCCCATCATTTGTGAGTCTTTTTGAAGCAATTCTGTGTGCATACTTTCATAAATGTCAATTATTGCACTGTCAGCTGCCTCAATTCATGAACATTATAGCTTTGGGAAGAATCAGAAGTCCCACAGTGTCAGATCCACCGATTAGGGCGAGTAGGGCGGAAGAGAACATCCCCCGGTGTTTTCATGAGCCTGGCTTTTCCCTGCATTCCACTCAGCACCAGCATTCATTATAGTTCTTACCACAGCTCCTAAAGACACAAAGGAGAACTTCTGAAATGACTAGAAAATGAAAAAAGTCATGGGATAAGTGAGTTCAAAGTAAGGGAGAGTACTTTAATGGGATTAATGACAATGTGTCCTTTATTATAATTTTTAATTCAAATATTTTTATATATTTTCCTCAACTTTGTGTATAATATCTTCATTAGCCATCTTTGAAGATTTAAAATATTTATGGAAATTTACAATAGGTGACATTCTAATATATCTTTTTCAAACAGTTGTACAATATAGAAAATAAAGTCATTAAATATTTTACTTTGAAATCTTGCAAATAGAAAAAAATGTGACATTTTAATTGGACAAGCATGTTTTTGTACTATTGACATGAGTGATCAAGGAATAGTGGAACAACAAAGAATAAACAATGAAAGAAAAATCGACAAAATAGATTTTTAAAAATTAATGTCTCTTGCAAATATTCTGTAAAGGAAATCAGGATAAGCAAACACTAGGAGAAAATAGTTAAAGAACATATATCTTACTAGAAAGCAGCATTCAAAATATACAAATGCTAAAAAGATGAACAATGAGAAAGCAACTCAATTAAAGGAATCAGGATTTCATGTGAAATGATTCAGTGTATATGTGGGCAAGAAATAGATAAAAATAGTCTTTGTTTTATATAGAAAAAAGTAAGGATGCATTAAAAAATGCACACATGTTGTGTTAAAGGAGCCAACTGAAAAAGCATCAATGCTAAAGTTAAAAAAAATCTTTGAGAAAGAAAACAAACAATATATTAATAAACATAACTTGTCCAGCTGTCATTGTGTTTGGCAGTTGTGTTGGTAGTGATCTTTAGTTAGAGATCACTGACAGAAATTAAGAAACTTCATCACAAATAATGAAGTAGTGTAGGAATTATGAGGGTATGTTAATCTATATTCAAAAGTACCCATTGAAACCTACCAATCTTTGTAACTAACAAGAACCAAATTTAAAAAGCAGATAACTTTTAAATTTAAGAATATCTAGTCATCAAATGTTCTTTGTGAATTACTTACTCCTGGGAAAAATTCATTTGAGTTACCACACTAGTTCCATAACATTAGTGTGGTTGTGTATGTTCAGCTGGAATCATAGCATGTAATAAAGATAATCTTTTTCGGTAATTGAAGTATTATCATTTCTCTTACTCATTTAGCATAGGTCTTCCTAAATACTGAGCTTGCCTTGTATCTTCCTCTGTCATGCATCTTGCTGCTTATTACTGTTTACCAATTCTTAAGCACTAAAAATCAAGACAGTGCGGTCTATTTTTTTCATTAAATGCGACTTCTTACTACACCTGTTCCGACAGCACTAATGGCCTAAAGGAAACTAAATAAAATAGCCTGATACCTCTACCTCAAAACACCAAGAGGTGAAGGCCAGGAAAGGATAGATGACAAGTATTCCACATTCAACAATGTTACTGCTGCAAATAGATAAAATAAATTGGAAATTTCTGGGCTGAAAACTCAAACATCCCAGTCGGTACACCGAACAAATGGTAGCAGTTATGGCTATGGTTAATTATGGCTATGGTAAATGATCTTTAAGACATCATTAAACTCTTACCTTAGAGTCAGTTATTCTCACAATAGAATTAACCTATGAATACATGTAATTAGCAGATCTCCATCCATAGGAAAATGTCCTTCATAAAATATTCTTCCTTTTTCATGTAATATTTCAACTTTGGATCTATTTTCTGCCTCTCAAACTATTTTTATTTGTCTTATCTAGTTACTGTCTTGTTCCCCTCTGAGTCTCATTTGTTTTTTGTTTTTCATTCCAAAGACTTGAAAATATGAAACCCTTGTCACTGCTTAGATCCAAGAATAAGCTTCAGTAACTTCTGCATTATGATTCTTTTTTGCTTTATCGCCACAAACAAGAAAATGTCATTCTGTGTCCTAATACAGCATCACCCAGGGAGATCAAAGTGAAGACCAGAAAATATTTCATTTCTCTAGAAGGAAAACTAGGACATGGTGTGTATTTCTTCCCACTTTAATGGAAATCATAAAGATATATTGTCTTCAAATATCTGGAGCATTATTTAATGAATAATCATTTAGAAGAACAAGCATAAAATAAAGAAGTTAGAGATGTATTGTTGAGGATTTTTTTAATTATCTGATTGATATATTTATAAAAGACAGAGGAACAGAAGAAGGAAGAGAAGAAAAAGAGGAACAAAAAGAGGATAAATAAGGCCTCTTTTGTAAGATACCATTTCCCTGTCTTTGGAAGTACTAGACTGCAGAATATACAACATTGGGGTCAGGGATTTAGCTCAGCGGCACCAGAGCCTGCCTGGCAAACACAAGGTTGTGAGTTCAATCCCAGGTACCAAACAAAAGCAAAAGAATATACAATATTGGTATCTGAAAAAAAATGATTTAGAAAAGGCTCTGAGAAGATTGAAAAAATTAGCAGGATCAGTAGTCAGCAAACTATACTCTAAATAACTTCAGGTTCTTGCAGCAGGGGATGAAGTCAAGCTTGCTTCTTTTCTTAAAATAGAGCTTCTGCATTTTCTTTTATTAAATTTTTGAAGATTTTTATTAGCCTAAGGATTACATTTACCGTGAAGATGTACATAACACATATTAATTCTCTTTACTTCCCTTTCCCTATCCCCCCAACCCCACTGTTACATTTTCAATTTGTTTAATTATAGGAGTCCCATACACAATTTTATTTGAGAATACATATGGTTTTGCTAGGAAAATAAAGTTATAACTCATTGGACATGAAGACTATGAAACACCCATCTATCCCAATAATTCTATGATTATGATTTAATTTTCCTCATAAAAATGTAAAATATAAGTAAGCAATTAAAAAGGCAAACACCACTACTTCCTAATTATTATTTAATAACTCTCATTTTATTCCTACAATATAATATTAAAAGCTAACAGAATGTTTAGGAATGGAAATGCATTATTACACATAGGGTAAAGGGCTTCTATGGAGATAAGGGTCACCACATTTGTAGAGTACAAAAGCAATTATCTAAATCTGTACTTTGCTACAATATCTGCTGAAACTCTCGATTATCACTTAAGAAATTTTTCAAATATATTTAGATATATTTTAATTCTATGTTTAATGTGCTTGCTTGCAAAGGAACCATCATGATATCGTGGCAAATATTTTTCATATTACAAATATTTCTTATAATCCAAAGTGCGTATAAACTATGCATTTTACACAAAGCAATGATTTGACCTCCATGTACAAAGTTTGAAATAATAAGAACTATACCTTTATCCTGATACCTTGAGAAATTCAAATTTACCTTGAAAACCATCATCACCAATTTTAATGTTAGAAAAATTCTCACTTTAATGAAATAGAGGTATTCAATCATCTAAGTATATATGCCATAAGGCTAAAATAAAATAAGAATGTGACTCCAGATTCACGGAGTACCGATGACATGGAGGAAGTATTATAGTAATTTCCTCTTTCCTCTTTTCTATCCATAGTATGAAACATCCTTAGTTGTCAGCATCTGTGTAGTACAGAATTTATTCCACTCTATGACTTCAGATAGCTGTGAGAATTCTGTAGCTGGGATAGCTTGCATTTCTTTTATCATTATATTTTCTGTGGTAAGAACACTTAAAAGCTACTCCTGTAGTATATTTCCATGGTATCATGCAGTATTAATGACATAATGGCCAAGCTGTATTTTAGATCAGTAGAATTCACTTATCTTCTGTAACTGAAATTGTATCCTTTGACCAATATCCACTCGTTTTGTCCCTGCCTCTGTTTCTATAAATTCAGTTCTTTTAGGTTCACACAAGTATTTTTTTCCTTCTTATTCTTATTTTATTTATAATTATGTCCTCTAGGTTCATCTGTGTTTTCACAGTAGCAGAATTCCTTCTTCTTAAACACTGAATTATATCCCAGTGCACTGTACACATACACCACATGTGCTTCATGCATTCATCTCAATAGACACTTCAAGCTGTTTAAGTCTTTTGGCTACATGAGCAATGCCACATGAACATGGGACTACAGGTATCCCATCAGGAATATGGATTCCTGGATCATATATTAATTCTATTTTCAATATTTTGATTATGCTCCATTTTGTTTTCCATATTGGCTGGACCAATTTGCATTCCTACCATGAGCATACAAGGAATCAATTTTAACTATATCCTCACCAACACCTATATTTATACTAACCTAATTATTATTTTCATATTCTAAGTATGAAGTTTAGTATCATTACAGTTTTTATTGCATATATTTAGACTTCCTAAGATAGTGTTTTGGTACAGTCATACATAGTGAAGTAATTATTATAGTCAAGAAAATTTCCACATCCATTATATTGTATAGTTATCTTTTTGGTATATGAGGCAAAAGCACCTAAAATTAACTCTCTCAGCAAATTTCAAGAATACCATTCAATATTATTATATCCCTCATGTTCAAAATTAGACCCTTAGACCTTTTCATCCTGCACGTTTAAACTTTGTACCCTTTGATATACATGTCCCTTTTTCTTCCTCCAACTCTTTCCCATGATAACCAGATTTATTGTTTCTCTGTGTTTGATTTTTAAGATTTTGCATAAAAGTGAGATTATATAGTATTTTTTCTTTCTCTTTTTATTAATTTTCCTTAGCATCATGCCCTCCAAGTTCATGAATGCTGTTACAAATGGCAAGATCACCTATCTCATTGTAAGTTTGATTTCATTGTCTCATTGACTAGTAATTGGGTGAGATTTGTCATATCAACCTGCTATCCTTACACATTCTTTGGGAAAATGTCTAACGTCTTTTATACAGTTTACGTTAATGGGTTTTTCCTATTGAATTACGTAAATTGTAGCTTGCAAATATATAGCTTACAAAATACTTTTCCCAGCCCCCATGTTACTTTTTCTTTTGTTGATTGTTTCCTTTGCTCACATAAACTTTTTGGTTTGATATACTTACACTTGTCTATCTTTGCTTTTCTTGATGGTGCTTTTGCTGAGCCATCCAAATAATCATTGCCAAGACTAAGGTTAAGGAACTTGTGTCCTATGTTTTCTTTTCTTTAAATTTTATGGTTTCTGAGCCGGGCATGGTGGTGCCTGCCTATAATCCCAGCACTGGGGAGACTGAGGCAGAAAGATCATTGCAAGTTCAGGACCAGCCTGGGTTACAATGTGAGCTCAAGGCCAGCCTGAACTGCGTAGTGAGACCCTGAATCAAAAAGAGAAAAAAAATTATGGTTTCTGGCATATACTTAAGTTTTTAAACCATTTGAGTTAAGTTTTGTAAATGGTAGGATACAATGGCCCAGTTTCATTCTTTTGCATATGGATATCCTATTTTTCCATACCACTTACTCAAGAGATTACAAGAGATCTATTTGTGCACTCTTGTCAAAAATTCATTGCCTGTGTAAGCATGGCTTATTTCTGGGTTATCTACGCACTTGGTTTCTGTGTCTGTTTTTATCCCACTAGTAGATATACTCTTTTGATTATAATAAAAATTGTAGTAGAATTTAAAATAGCATATGTGATACACTCAAATTTGTTCTTCTCTATCAAGATTGCTTTGGGGCCCTTTTATGATTGCACACAAATTTCAGGGTTGTCCTTTCTCATTCCATGGAAACTGTGATTGAAATTTTCATAGGAATCATAATGAATCTTTTAGATCACATTGAGGAGTAACAAATTTATAACAATATCATGTCCTTCAATGAACAAAATGCCCATGCTATTTTTCAGCCATCCCCATGGCTCTTTTAAGTACAAAGTCATCTAACATTATCCAATAGATGTCCACTTGAAAAAATGCCAATTTTTAAAAAGAAAATTGAACATACTTTTAATTTTTCCCAGGAAACCTGTAGAAAACCTTTTAGTAATGCAATTAATTACCATAAATTATCCATTTTAGCAATTTGATGTTCATGTAATTTATTGCTACTTTTTAAAAGTGTTGCATTACTTATAAGATTGATTTGACTATATTTTATTAGTGTCAAGATATATGAGAACAAAATTCATGTAAGTAATGCAAAATTTTTCAATTATATACCAATGACTTTGCAAGCTTTCTCACTAAAATACTCTATGTTTCTCTACCCCACTGACTTTATTTTGTGTACATACTTGCTTTAATCACAGAAATACGCAACCATGAAATAGAGTGATGCAGAGCACACACTTTGAAAAACGTAACATGTGCCCATTGATTTCCTTTCTTCCAATATCCACTATGAAAAGAGAACACCTCCAAAGACCCCTATTCTATTCACCTCAGTTTTATAACGAGAGACACTTGAATTATCCTGAATCCACATCAGCCCCTGGAAGCCAAGCCAGCTTAATCATTTAGTCCATTGGCAAGAAACAGTTATCATCATAGAAAAACTTGACTAACAGGATAGAGATTCTACTTGACTTTTTTGCCAATCAGCTATTTTTCTTTAAAAATGATATAAAGAAGCATAATTGATTAAAAAGTTTTGTGTATATGTATATTATCACACAAAAGAATAAGAGTAATTCCACTTCAAAGAGTAGTTTTTTACATGTTAAGCTTTTCATGAGCATTTAAAGATACTAAGTTACCTCTTTGATTATAATACCTGTGTGTAGTCATTTTTCCTGGATTTTCTCTCAAAGTTCCTAGTGAGATAGGTGCTCAAGCTATGATGTTTGACACTTTGAAGTATTTCTTTTTATTACTCAGCCTTTCCATTGAGTCATTTATTATACTAAGTAATTTTAGCTCCCAGTTTTGTATTCTTAAATACATTCACAAGTACTTATAGAATACATTCACAAGTAGTCTATTGAAGGAAGTGATATAAAATAAGGCTATAAAGACAAATTTTACTTTCTTATCTTTCTTGTATTTTTACTGCTTTCCTCCATTTCTCTCTGTTTTTCATATACAAATCTTTTTTAACTGCTTATGGAATGAAGTCTCTAAAACTGAGACTACAAACATTGTAAGACAGTTCACAGATTAAAGGGCAGAGCATACATGCAAATGGTTCAGTTGTTCTCATCCGAAAACATACTGCAGGAATCAAAAAAAACTTAAATGTCTAATGGATATTACATCATGTTCGTCTATTTTTTACTTTCATAGATTGTCTATTTTATTTTCAAAGATATCATTATCCATAAAAGTAGAGTAAAAATATTTCATTTTCCTATATACCACACAATACTATTACAATACTAGTTAGTGTTAACTAACTTCTAATAAAAAATATGTACCAAATCACTGTACTAAATATAACTGTCAGGATCTTCTGGTTTCAATATAATAACAAATAAATCTGAAATATCAAAAACACGCTTCCATGAAAATTTCTCATTTATAAAGTCAGTGCTGCTAAGCAAGGGTCTCTATCTCCTGATGGCTGCATTTCATGTTTTCTAGCATTGCTAAGGGAAAGCACAAGAGACATGGAAGACAGGAAAAAACACACTAGTTTTTAAGTGCTTTAGATTAGAGAGGACCCAACATCTTCTTTGACATCCCATTTGCCAAGTCAGTAACTCACACTTGTTAAATGCTGTTCTCATGCCTGATCAGAGTGAAAACAGCCAATTAAACAATGAGAATTCTCTTCAGCTAATGATTAAAATATGTCACTATTAAAATCTATTCATAATCCTATAAATTTATTTCATGACTATTAATTTGAAGCAATAACATACCTTCAAAAATCAGGACTACTCTGTCCATCTGTCACCAAGTTTAGAGTTGTGGCAAAATTTTAAAACACTATATATGTCCCCACAAATAGCAGATAAGTGACTGTGGTCATATGACTCACATCTATTTAGCCCAGCTCTAGTATTTACTCCCACATTAGGATTTTGAAAAATACTTTTCTCTGTATTTCTGGCTGTCATATTCAGAAAAGGTAGATTATGGTGTTCACAGATGGCTTAGCCTCCACCTCCCATGGAAACAGAAATAAACACAAAGGTCCTAGCAGCAATTATTAGGATAATAAAATAATATCATATGACAAGTTTTTTGAGGTCGAACATTAAAATAAAAAACAAAAAAGTAGAGAGACACAAGAATGAGTGGAGAGAGTGAGCAAAAATATGAGTAGATGAACTGAATTAAACAGCCAGGGCCTTCGTGATCTCTAAAACACCATATCTTGAAGAAGCTTTTTTTTGATCTCATGCCTCTCATTTCTTTCCTTTCACCTTTGCCTTGTTCTGTGTGTTCTTTTCTCTCCTCTAACATTCATCCTCCTAGCAACTGTACAGAAAAATCATTGAAAAGTATCTTGCACTTAAAAAAAGAGGAAAATTTAGTCTTCAAATTTAGGAAAATTGACAGGTTAACATGAATAAGTGTAAAAAAAATGAAACATTTAAAAGATTTCAAGTATTTTCCTGCTTCCACTTTCAGTCCTGGCCATGAAACGTTCTATCAGAGACCCTTGCTTCCTCTCCTCCGCAAAATCATTCGAATGACTGTCAGTGAATGATGAGCCTGAATGCCAGGGGTGAGACTACAAATTAAGCCTTGAGTGGGAGCCCCAGAAAGGAAGTCAGGTTCAGGAAGCCATGTGCCTGGCTGCTGCACTCTGAATGCCAACACAACTATATATCTCTCTATTTTTAGTGACAGCATCCAAAGTAATTTCAGTAGTTGATAAAAAACAAATGACTTCTCACCACATTACCATTAGAGCATTTTATGCTACCATAAAAGAGGCACTAATTACCACAGGAAGTCAGTGACAGCTTTATGCGTTTCCCCCTAAATGACATAAAACATACTAAATTCTTTAGTTGGTATCATTCTTGTAGTGGGGTCCTTTTCGATTTAAATCCAGATCATTTGAAGAATCAGGAATGATATATTTATATCCACACATTTCTTAAAAATAGATAAAGGAAGTTTTTTTCTGCTCCAAAATAGTAATGTTAACTTGTGCTGCCCAAGTCTTCATGAGGAAGAGTTTCACATGCAGGCCTTCAATTTTCAGCAGCAAAACTGTCCATGTATGAAGAAGATTCAAATGTGGCAATTTCCAATGGGAATGCTTCAAACATTGTCTTCCTATAAGTAAAACCTGCTAGAAAAGATGATAGAGCCGTGTTTTATTGGATTACTAAAAGTTGTTGAGCTTTGAGATCATGGTTATTGAAGGATACAATAATATCATGTTTAAGTGATTTAAATTTTGGTGTTTTTGAGACAGGGTTTTCTTATGTACTCCAGGCTGGCTTTGAACTCACTATGTAGCCCAGGCTGGAAGGGAACTCATGGCAATCCTTCTGCTTCAGCCTCTTAAGTACTGGGATTACAAGCATGAACTACCAGGCCTGGTTAAAATATATTTTTTTAATTTATAAAATAACTCAAGTAAGTCTTTAATCTGAAAATACTTTTAATACAATTAGAAGGTGAACAATAATTGCATGCTATTATACAGACATTAACTATAGTATAGGTTGAAAACAAGGTACATTAAATCACAATTTCAATGCAATCATATTTTGAGTACAGTGTGTCATTTCGTATACTTGCCACAGAGATATATTATTAGTGAATATGCCATGAATACTAGTACAACAATAATATTAATAGTATGCTGCATTTGTTCAATAAATATGACAAGTTCAAATATGCTCTCATACATTTATAACACAAAATTTGAATTCTGAAACATTAAATTCACCTAAAATCATATAATCAGTAATAATGGCACAACAAATGTATCTATGGTTTCTTGAAAATTCATCAGCAAAATAAAAATATTAAGTAAAATGGAATAGCCTTAGCATTAGAACTTAACAATTATCTGTAATAGAATTATAAAGCCAGGGTCCTAATAAAAATGGTTCTCCTATTACAGTATACTAGTCTTTAGAAAAAATATAGAGAAGTAATTCTATATTTTTCTCACTGGAGCTATCTCTATCATTCTGACATATATTCTACTATTTCTTAAAGAAATAAAACAGTGACAAGTAAGGATTATTATGCATTCACTAAATTCTAACAATGTCCCAGGTACTGTGCTCTTTGCTTCAATTTCAAATAAGAAACACATTCTTCTTATCCTTAAGAATATGCTTGGGAATAAGAAGAAAAATATACACATAATTCCACTTCAACAGCATAGTAACTACTATAACTTTGGTGTGCAAGGAATGAGGGTCTAAATATTTCTCATTGTCTTAAGTGCCCACTTGTTGTATCTCATAACAGCTTCTTTTTTTTCTTTCCTTTTTATAAAGATACTCAGAAGTGTTACTATTTTATATTTTTTATTATAAAAAAAGAAAAAAACTGAATTTCAAAACAAGATAATAGCTCTTTATACTGCCTTTGAAGATATAAAGTCTCATAAAGATACAACTTTTCTTTGGGTCAATTTTCTTATATCATATAAAAAATGATTCTTAATCAAAGGACAATTGTGGGATAAATAAACATGAATGCTTATTTCCTCATTCTATAGCGTATCTGTTCAATTTCTTCTACTTGGCCCGAAATTAAATAAATAATTGAGAACGGAGAGCATTATCAAGGATGAGCCATTACGTTTTGCAAGTTGTGCAGTCTGAGAAAACTATCTAGAGAAATGGTTTCACAATGGTGAAATTCTGCCTACATTTCTCATGCAGAAATATGTGCTTTAACACTGAGCCTAGCCTACTGACTATGTCCAGTTCAAGTAAAGATTCTTTGTGGACTAACTACAGGTCAGAGTGTTCGAGCCCTAGTTGCAGGGCCTGTGCCACAAGTCAGCCCTATGAAAGACCTCCAAAATGAGACCTGCCTTTATAACACATTGGTGCATGAAGGTCAAAGCCCAGGAACTGAGTTCTGAATGACCATGGAGAACATACTGTGCACTTCATGTTTTTCTCTTGTACGGGATGCAAAAAGGTCCAGGTCCTATAATTCCATCAGACAAATCATTTTGCTTAGGAAATGCAGCATGAGATATTAAAGTCTTAATTACTAAAAAAATCCAGATGGCAAAGTGTTCCCTTATGTCCAAGTGACCCCAATTATTTCCCTATGAGGTTTATTCAACCATGAAGAATTTGTATCTTTCAAACTGTTTTCTAGATACCCTTTTCCTATACTTTAATACTTGTACCCAAATTGTACCCAAAAAACCTATTTTTGGTGCACTTTGTAGTGACAACACATGCCCAGGGGTTGTTAAAAATAAATGTAGACCAAACAAACAGAAATTTTCTTTAAAATTGTCTACTGTCCCCTCCCTGGACTTCTGGACCCAAAAGTAAAAGCCCTCTTCTGCTTGGGAGGTTTTAAGATGATTAAATCCTGGACTTGAAGACTACTAGACACAAAAACAGCTGACCTGGATCCTTCATTTCCTTCCTTCACCTGCCGACTTCAGGCTAGAAAATACTATTTCACATTCTACCTTTAAAGAATACCCTCATAATAAAGTTTAAAAAGTATCTCAAACTTTAGTGCTCAAAAAATACCAACAAAGTCAAATTTTCATTCCACTGGGGCGTCTCTTGACTTCCAGTTTCCAACATGAGAAATACTCCCATTTTTCTTCCCTCTCCTGCCCACCTAGGTCCTTGTTGCAGTGATGAATTTTAACCTTCTGAAAAAGTTGTCCCTGTGCTGACCATCCCAACACCACAAGAACCACTTTTATTTCTAATAAGGGAGACCAGGAATAGAATTAAGATTGAGTTGTCCAAAGAGTTCAACCCTGAATGGAGCTATTTAAGGAAGAACTAACTTGCCCATGCATTAGACAGACTCTTCTTGCCACCCACTAGCAAAGGTCTTTAGAGAACATCTTTAGCACTTATTGTTACTAGACAATTCTTTAAATTCAGCCCGTTAAGGGATACAGCTTGAGGACTCCTAGCCCTTGGGCCACCCTAAAAAGCTAATTCGTAGCCAGGGGTGGTGGCACACACCTGTAATCCCATTCTGAGGGAGGTAGATTGCTGTGAGTTCCAGGCCAGACTGTGCTACAAAATGAGTTCAAGACCAGCCTGAACTGCATAGTGATACTCTGGCTCTCAATGAATAAATAAATAAATAAATAAATTTGTTTAACCAACATTTTTCCAGAACTTTTCTAGGAAGAGAGGATGGGAAAGGAAGGAAGGGGAAAAATAAAACCAGAAAAAAAGGGAAAAAATAGAAACAAAGCTTTTATAAGTAAGGAGAAGAGGAATCGAAGGGAGGAAAGGGGAATGGGAAAAAGAAGAATCAAGATATATCATGTACAGGTACAGATTCCCTAGGATGAGTGTGATCCCTTATGTATATCTAAATTGTACCAATAAACTCAATTAATCAAAGACTATGTGATGAGGTGGAAACTATAGCATATAATAGAACTGTTTCTTGCTTTGAAATGCATTTTGTTGAGACAAAAATGTATATTTTTTGAAATCTGTGACTTTCTACATTTAAATTTTTTCTCATAACAGTAGTAGTCATAAATAAAATATTTCTTTATCAAGCATTTAAGAGGAAAAATATCAACACTATTGTTCTTGAGAATATAAAACACTTATCATTTATTATAAGATAAACAATGAGATAGGAGATTGCCTAAATATCAGTTACTGAAATGGCAATATTTATAAAATAATCTTTTTCTATTGAATTTTTATATATTTTCTATTTTAGCAGAATAAAAGTATGTTTCTGGTTTTACTGACTGATTTGGTAAGAATGGCAACATAGCTTCCTAGGATAAAGATTTTCAGTTTTTTCTCAGAATATCACTTTATAGGGTGCATGTCTGTCTTTTCTTATATAGAAATTCTAATTACTTATTATATGCTCCCTTTATTGTTCTCCAAAATTACATGAGAAAGAAAACAGCATGTTTTTGTGTATTCTCTAAGAATTTACACAGAGAAAAAGGAAATCTATGCCTGTGTTACTTATAGTAAGTTGCTCTTCTATGTACAGCTAGATGCATGACATTATCTCAATCCAGAAGACCACCTATAACAGCAGAAACAAAGAAACAATTATTATCACATAAATATTAAGCAAAAAAGGATGTTTATCAGAGGCAGTTTATTAAGAGATTACAGGTAGAGAAATTTCAATTTTTTATATATCTGACTATATATGATTTATTTTGTACATATATTAACTAAACAGTAACTGGTCCTCAAGTAAGAGTACTTGCCCACATAATTTGTCAAACATAGTTTATCCTAAACTTACCTAATAGTTTGGTGGCAATCTATGTTAGCTTACTAGTTCTATATAAAATAGAAAAAATATGTAAATAACTCATTTTTTTAACCACAGAACCTAGTTTTGCAATTTGAAGCAAAACCTCTCTTTCCCCATCCCAAGTGAAGTTCATCTTCTCTCCTCTCACAGAAAGTAAGAGAGAGAACTAAGTTCCTTGTTTACATGACAAGGAGAAAGTCCCCAGGTGCTTCAAAATTGTATTACACTGACAAGAAGTTTACTAGTATTTAAAAAGACTGACGTACATTTCAAAGAGGCACGAAAAGGATTAATAATTAAAATTAATGTTCTTTTAAAGAGAGGAGAATTACCTCCCTCATTTTCAATAGGGGGTGCGAGGAACTTGGTCTCTTATTTTTCAAATGTATGTGTTTTTAAGGCACCAAGACCTGTTGCAACACTAGAGATTGAGGGAGGATAACATGGAATCTAAGCTCTCAAGAAATTCACATAAACTGCTGCAATGTGCCCTTTGGAATCCTAATGTATTACAGTGTTAGCAGACACTGGAAAACATTGAAACAGAGATTAGGCGCGACAAAGTTGGATGGGGGAATAGGAATGACCTGGTCATTATAAATTCCCAAGACACATGTGCAGAATAGTTTCTAAAACCCTGCAAATGGACATCCTGTGAGAATTCAGGCCTAGACCTGACCTCGTCCTGAGGTGTGGGTGATACAAGGGTGGTCACCCTGAGTTTCTCTCACTATGTTGTCTCTGTATGGTGGCCGCCTTCATGGTACAGGATGTATTATTTTTCTCCTTTTACTTGGCCCAAACTCACTCTTGCAGGATCTGTTTCTTTTCCTATCTTTAATAAAGCTTTTCTACCATTTGCACTTGTCTTGAACAATTATTTGTTCAGGAGACAAAGAATCAAGAAACTACCTCCAGTGGAAGACTCCAGCACTCCCAAACCTGGAAACAGCATGAATGTAACAGATAGAGAAGAACAATCAATATCTATTTTAATTTATTTTAGCATGTTTTTCTTTTCTGCAGAATATCTAAAACCAAACACTGGATTGTTCCCACTCCCTTGTAGCTATGTTTCTAGCATGGAATTAGCTACTAGTGACTAGTAATATTCACAAGAAGTTTGGAGGGCTGAAGAAAAGCAGAGAGCATCTTTCTCTGCCTTAATTATTGTGGCTCAAGAGCAAGTTTACAGAATCAATGAGCACATAGGTATCCATTTGTTGGTATCACGGGTTTTCAGACATACATGCACTGGACAAGACAGGTTGGCCAGTTGTAATTTCCTACCGTGGATTAAAACTAAGTAAGTGCATCCTTGGATGTAAGAATTTCCATGGCAATCTCCTGAGTCTCCTCATAGCCAAGGCTACATTTCATCTTTATCTTCTGCATATGAAGACATAACTTTTTCAGCACCATTTAGCAAAGATTTTCTGTGCAATATACATTCTCAGGTTTTCATGTTGGCTCTAAATATATGGATTTATTTTAAGTTTTTTAATCCTGATCCATTAGTCAGTTTGCATAGTTTAAGGCCAGTCCTATGCTGTTGTGTTAACTATAGCCATGTATAAGGGGTGATTGAACAATATAGTGAATATTTAATTTTTAAAAAAGTATTATAGTAATATACATTGACATTAATTCTCACTCACTTTGAATAAAGTTATCCCATCATTTTTGCCACTTTCTGAAGTTCTTGAAATGAATCTTTCATGAGTGTCTCCCAGGAAGTATGATCAAAAGAATGGTGAATGCCACTACTGCAGGCCATCAAGTGAAGATGCAGAAAGGCAAGCTCATAAAATCCATATGGCGTCTCCTCATCTGTTATTCACGTCTGCCACTGTGACATCTGGCTCTTCCTAAAGTCAAAACGCTCATAAAAGGTAAACATTTTAAATCAACTCAAGATACTAAAGCAGCTGACAGTACAAATACAGACACTTGTGAAAGAGTACTTCCAGAACTGCTTCAGAAAGGGATGAGAATCATGGGTAAGTGTCTTCAAAGAGAGGAGAATTCTGAGGGGGATGAGTAGCAATACATCTTCTACTGTGATCTTTATAAATTTAAATACATGCTATTTTTTCAGTTATACCTCACAGCATATCTTAAGATCGCTATCTATGAACTTTTTTAGGGGAGTTATTGTGTTTTGTTATTGAAGTTTGCTTTTAGTCCTTTGAGGTCTTTTGTGGAATCATGTGAATTTCAGAACTTTTCTTACTTCTATGAAGAATATCACTGACAAATAAATTACATTTTAACTATACATTTTATTTCGTTAATATGAACATAGTATATTAAAGGTTCATAAAAGCCAATGGCTTTCTCTTTAAAATGGTTTATATATATATATATTGATTGACATGTATGATCAGAGATAAAAGCAAGTATAACAATTATAAACTTAATATTTTTCCTTTTTCATTTCATTGTTTTTTAATTGAGATAAAAAGTAAAGAAATGAAAGGAGGTAAAGAAATCCCAAGTAAATGACATTTTCTTATTTATTTGTAAAGTACCAAAATTTTAGTTTATCTTGGCAATTGATAAACTCATGAACTGTACTTAGCAACATTCAACAAAAAAATACTTAAATTCAGTACATATTCGAAAACTTGATCTTAAACACAAAAAACAAAAGGAAGCTGTACATTGAGAATACAATTTTTTGTTCACATTTTCTTCTCAATAAAAATAAGAAGTGATGTATGTTGCCTTTTATTTTGATTTCTACAAGTAAAACCTATAGATATTTGCAGTTTATTGGCTAACACAAAAAACTCATGGCTCAAAATAGGTTCTAGTAAACCTTTTAAATGACAAATCTACTTATGTTCCATAATCTCTAAGATACTCAGCATTAATGTTTATGGAATGGGGGTATATTGTAGACAAGTGTGTTTGTTATACAAAGTACTTTTTACAAAAGCTACCACTAAGCATTAAACATGGTCCCTAAGAATTTGAAATCAACAGAGTGCTTGAAAATGCATAAGGTTCATGACTTATCAACAGGTGTATTCCAAAGACCATTGGTAAAGTAGCTATGTCAACATAAATAAGCCTACTTTATACAGAATGTTAGAAATTATAGATCAGATCTATACTAACACAATTCAAATATTGCTATTTATGTCTTTACTCATTGACTTATCATGTTGAATTTATCAGAAAACTTGGAAATATCAGGATCTTTCTATAAGACATTGAGATTTCCTTATGCAACTCATTTCTAGTATCATAAACCTGGACTGCACACAATTCTCTTGTTTCTGCTTTAAGGATCTACATCACACAACACCCTCAAGTTTTCATTTATGTCTTCATGGAAACCCCACAAAGTTGTTTAAAACATTTTTGAAGTTATCCCATCATAAACAGAAAATAAAATCTGGAAATAAAGTCACAGAAATCAAAAGAATTTTGCTAAAGAAAGGAGTTTAAGAGTTGAAGAAAGTCGTTTAAAATATTGACTAAAATCCATGTTAAGCAGTAAGTTTTTTTGTGTCAGCCACAAGTAGCCAAAATTGGCACAAGTTTAGGCTCCCACCACTATTAAAATGTAAACAAGACCAAATTCCATCTAAAATTTTGATACTCAACAGTAAGGGAGTCATAAAACATGATATTCAGAAGTGTAACACATGCTTGTGAAAGCAGCTATTCAGTTTTGTCTCTTGAATGCTATTTCATTCAGTCATTCAACAATTAGTTGCTAGTGAAGTCTAGGCAAAGTGTATCGGAGATTAAAGGGAATGAATCTCCATCAGAGACAAAAGCTGGTAATGAAGCACATGTTAAATGCAGGGAAATTGGAATGCAAAGTTTAAAAAGGTGACAGTATGTGCAAATCCTGAGGAAAATGTCAAACTATGCGTGATCTCTTCACGGCCCAGTCCAGATCCTGCTATAACCTCTTCAGGCAGGCACTGAACACATGGATTTAAAACCATTTCTGACAAAGATTCGTGCTTCATTTCTTTCAGAAGCACTGGCCTCATGTTTTAGAAAAAAGAATAATTTTAAATGTGATTAGATAGATAAAGGGAGATTTCATTGGAATATTCAAAAGAGTGAACCTGCTGAGTATGGTGGCACACTCCTGGGGTCCCAGCATTTGGGAGGTTGAGGCAGGAAGATTGCCATGAGTTCAAGGCTATCCTGAACTGCATAGCAAGATTTTGTCTCCAAAAATATTTTATTATTGTTTTATATTAAAAGAATGATCCATTATTTTTAGCACAGAACATTTGGGAGGACTTTATGGGAGCATTAACATTCAATCTGGATATTAAAGAATTTAGAAAAGAATTAGAAGAGAAAGGCATTTCAGGTAGAAATTTTCACCCATGATCCTTGGTTAATTTGACAAATTAAGCTAGGATCAGTAATTAAAAGACTTTAGATTATACAGTGTCTTCCTTCCCTTCCTTCTGTCTGTTTCTTTCTTTTTTTATTTTGTGGCCCTGGAGACTGAAGTCAGAGTTACGTGCACTGAGTTACATGCCCACATATTTTTGTTTGTTTTGTTTTGTTTTTCATTTTGAGACAGGCTTGCTATGTCACTAAATTGCCTATCCTGGTCTTTAACTTGCAGTCTTTCTGCCTTAACCTCTGTCCCCCCAGAATGCTAGGATCATGCCACCACCCCTGGTTAACCAATTTCCTTTTAGTTTGTTGTTTTTCTTTTTAATTAGTATATGTCTGCAATATGCAAGAGTTAGATTTATCCTGGGGAGCTGGTACCTAAACATACCACTTCTTAACCATATTTACTACCCTACCCTTCACACTGGCTTCTCCCTCCTTCTCGACCCCTCTCCGTCTCCAGGGAGTCTGCCTCCCTACGTCCTATCATCTCTCTCTTTCTTTATTCTTTCAGTTTTTGTATTTTCAGCATCTTGTGTTAGAGAAACCACATGATATTTAACCTTCTGTGTAATTTTTTTGTCACTTTCTTAATGAATACTTTCTACCGGATGGCAAAGCAATTGCAAGCTGAGTGACCCAACTGATAAGCAGGAAAATTGAAAATGTCACAAGCAGGTCAGAGAAGTTGACCCAGTGACCCCTCCTAGCACATGAAATGGGATTAACAATTAGAATATTCATCTCACAGAGAGAGAAGGACAATGCTTCAATCATCAGTGTCACTTACCAAAAGAGCTCACAGACACTAATTCTAGGAGTTAGACACCTGAGCTCTCCTATTTCAAAGCAAAATAATGATCAGTTATTGTTTTTTTCCAGATGACTTATCTGAAAAGATCACAATCTTCGCTACATATGGCCTTCAGTGTAAGTTGAGTTTCCCCAAGAGGAAATAAAGGTGGCTACCTTTTAAAGCAGAAATGAAGGTCAAAAGAGAGAGTTCCCAAAGGTTTTCAAAGAAAAATATTTTCAAATTGTATATAGACTTTTGTTTTCATCTTTTAATCAGTGAAAATATAAGCAACTCATCACTCTATGTGTAGTATGCTATCAAATATATGGATGAAGATTTACAAATAGCATGTTGTGCATATTATCATTTTTAAAGAATGATAGACTTCCTCAAAAACCTCACTGTATTATCAAAGTGACTCTCATTGAACTTCTACATATATCGTTGTAAGCCACAATTATTAGTCTCTAACTTTATACTTTAATGTTGGAATTAATATGTCTTCTATGAATCACAAAACATTAACATTCAGCAACTTTCTCAGTAGCTAATGAGCTATGAAAAATTTTCCGTAGATTTATTTTGTTTGAACATATCTGTCAGTCTCATTAATTTCAACTTTTTTCATCATATCAGCAATACTTGGTCCCCTAAAGTGAATAAGCTATCATGTTTATCTTGAGTCTTCTGTTGTTTCGTTTTGCTTTGTTTTTGGTGAGAGGGAGTAAAGTGTGACAGTGCAGTTTGACCAGGCACTCTTCAGCTGGGGAGGAAGCTCACAGGAGAGGAAGAAGAGCAACAAGAGGCATCAGTAGCAACACACAAAAAAACAAAGATTCTAGTTTTTTAACACTTCTGTTTTAATACTGAATCATAAATACAATGACTAATAATTGTCTAAACTTAACACCTAGATTCATCTCTTGTACACTGGCCTTTGTAATTAATACTCTTTGCAAAGCAAATCATATTAATTTCTTCAAAGTCAGTGTTCTATCACCTAATTGCTTCAGACTAACTTCACTACAAAGATCATTCTGTAGTAAGGTAGACTTGAGTTATTTTCATTGGGGAATATAGGGCAGGGAAGAACAGGGAAAGAATGATAAATGATTATTAAAAGTTATACATAGTGTCAACAAGTTCAGGTGAGCTGTTACCCAGGATGGTGACCATGGATGACAACATAGTTTGTATTTTCAAAATGTTTTCTCCACAGAACAATAAATGTTTAGAACTAAGTATGTTTAAACTGATTTAAACATTACACAAAGTTTGACATATATGAAACTATCACATGATATATGAAATTTTTGTTGTTTATCAATTAAAAAATTAATTTAAATGCAAAAGCTAATTTACTTACCAATAAATCAAAATTCTCTGTTTTGTTTTGTTGTTTCAATTTTCTTCTTAGTGGTTTGCTTTAGTTGGTTTTCTTGTAAATGTCTGTGTACTCTGAAATGCCACATTAATTTTACTTTAATAAAATAAAATATATTTATGCAAATCCAAATTCACCTCATTATTGTTCACAGAAAATGATTAAAAATGCAATAAATCAAAAGTTACAGCAGAAGTTTTAATTTATTGTCTTTTTCACACTCTATTTTCACATTTTCAGTCAGTGTTCCCAGTCTTTAAGCCTGTGTCATAATGATTAGTGCAAAAACAAAAGCTTTCCGTGGCATTTGAGTAGGA
The DNA here is from genome assembly GCA_004027455.1 of Hydrochoerus hydrochaeris. NCBI lineage: Eukaryota > Metazoa > Chordata > Mammalia > Rodentia > Hydrochaeridae > Hydrochoerus > Hydrochoerus hydrochaeris. Next base: position 53,129 of record PVLA01004799.1, read on the forward strand.
AGACAATCATAGGTGATGCTAAAAACATAATGCTTAATTGTTCTTTTTTAATGTAACCATGGGATGATTCAGAATATATATTTTGCTGGTAGATAAATGTTTAATAGCTTGTGTGTGCACCCACAATTAACTTCCTGTATTAATTTTGTGCTATTGTCTTTGGTCAGAGTGTCTGTTAAACTGTGATTATTCATTATATACTGTGTAGTATAATTTGTATATATTATTACTAGTAAAAGAGAAAAAAATCAATTTTTAGTTTAAAAAAAACTATATTAACCACTTAACAGTGGTTAATACTTGAACAGTGTGTTTACTTATGTACTGACTATCCTGAGAATAACTTGAGCAGGTTACATTTCAACCTGTCAATTCTTGAATTGAATAAATTTGATGAAATTATTGTTATCTTATAAAAGTTAATGAAAAAAATGAAATTTTTGGTTATCATTATTGGACTGATAAGTGGTTAAGATGAACATCCATCCCCAAAGAGTGGCAAATACTGTATCTTATGAAAACATAACCCTGCTGTTTGAGTTACTTTTGTTGCTGAGACAAACACATGACACCCAAAATAAGGAAGGAAAAGTTTAGCCTATAGTTTTTGGAAGTTTCAGTTTATAAGCAACTGAATCCAAGCAGGGTGGCATGGCTGAAGATCAACCATTCATGGTAACTGTGGCAGATACCAGAAGCCACCAGAGCAAAAGGGAACAGCAAGACTCTTTCCCTCCCTCATATTGTATGCAAGCTATCCACCCCAGGGCGGGTGCAGCACTCACACTGCCAATTCTATCATAAACACTATTCTAATCATAAACACTAAAACTCAGACAGCTTTGAAAGGCCTGCCCCCCATAACAAGTTGAGGCTTTGGACGAACCTCCAAACACAAATCATAATATTCCACTCCTGACCCCCCCAAGACTCATGCATATCCATTATGCAAAAGACATTTATTCCATCTCCAAGAGTTGTCAAAGTCCTAATAGTTTCAGCATTGCTGAAAATTCCAAGTCTCCTCCAAAAATCTAAGGCAGATTCTTATCTGTGGGCCCCTGTACAAATGAAAAGTTAAACACTTCCAATATTCAATGCAAGAAAAATATTACCATTCCAAAGGGTACAAACAGTGGGATACAAAAAATTGGAGCCAAAACAAATCCCAACTCCAGAGGGGCAGGCATTAATAACTGTAGTTACATATGGAACATCTGAAGTTATTTGTGATAATTTGTGAGCTCCAAAAAGTGCGTGCAATTCCAACCCTATGGCACTTCTGGTGGTGGTAGCTTCCATGGCTTGTCTCTTAGGTATGCTCTGTTTAATCCTTGCAGCTTTGCTTCAATGATCCACATTTCTGAATTTCCCAAACTTCTGGGGTCTCCACTGCATCTTTTGCTTCACATTCACAGCTTCATGCATTGCCCTCTCCGGGCACACTGCTAGGCCTCCTGGGACTTTTGAAATTGACGTGAAAGCCCTTTCAACCTCAGAACTCATGCATTCTTAAAACCAGCACCACCAAATGTTGCCAAGGTCCACTTCCTGCTGGAGTAGTAGCCAGGCTTTCTACTCTCTTGGCTTTAGTGGTTGAGTACCTGGATCACTAAGCACTCTGAACCTGATTGTGAGGAACAGATTTTCTATGCTGCAACCATTCTGGAACATGGTGCTCTGTGGCTTTCTACTCAAAGCAAAGTCTTTCATTTCTGCAGTTTTGAGGCTACAAAGGGTGGAGACATGCCACTTCCTGTGATACTCCCAGGCCATCTTTTCTGCTCTTTTGTTTCTTCTCAGCAATCATGATCTCAACTTTATCTTTACCATCCACAGCTTTACTGGAGCTTCCTTTCTGGCCTAACTCACAGCATTTTAAATCATCCTTGTGGGCCCTTTGCTCTTAATTTGCAACATAAATCTGACTAAAATTTCCAAAAATAGCCACACTACCACCTCAATATTTGACTTCTTTGAAATTTCTTCTGCCAGATAAATTATATCAATGCCCTTAATCTCAGTCTCAGGCAAAATCTCTAGATGGGAGCAAAATTGAGACAAACTTTCTGCCATTCCATAACACACATTACCTGGAGTCCAACAACCAGTGCAGGCTTTCTTCCCAGCAAAAATCTACCAAGCCTAGTCTTTCCTGGTTTTCTGGTCTCCTGAGCTCTGACCAGAATCTCCCATACAGAGCTGCATGAGCTGTTCCAGTTCTACTCTTTCAGGTGACATCTCTGAACCTTTCAAAACTTCCCACCACCATTTCCAAAGGCTCTTGAACCAGATGGTCAGGTATAGTCATAGCAATTGCCCCTCTCCACTAGTACTTTTCTCTTGTTGCTCAGACAAAACACTTGACACCCAAAATGAAGGAAGGAAAAGTTTATTTAGCTTACAGTTTTTGGAGATTTCAGTCTATACTCAGCTGGCTCCAAGGCAAGCTGGGGTGGCTGAGGGTCAGTCATTCATGAGGACTGACCAGATACCAGATACCAGAAGCCACCAGAAGATACCAGAAGCCACCAGAGCAAAAGGGCCAAAGAAAAGAGCAAGGCTCTTTCCCTCCCTCATATTGTTTGCAGGCTATCCACCCCATGACGGGTGCAATTAGAGTCTGACTCTATCTTTCCTCAATTCTGATAATCCTAAATTTGACTTTTAAGCATCACCTATGAGCTCTTAGACCATTTTGTAATTATACCTTGTTTTTTTTCCGAGTTTTACTCCCATATCTGACTCCTATCCATAAGTCCTCAAATTCTTCTGATTTTGCACACTGCTATAACTTTGAATTGAGTTTTTCATTTCCAAGATTTCTACTTGATTTATTTTGATAACATATAAAGCTTTTCTGAACTTCTTCCACATTCTATATGGTCTCATTAATACACTGAGTGGTTTATTTGTGTCTTCTTTAAGCTCATTACTTCTTAGTGACTGATTCATTCAGCTGCTTACTTATGTATCTGAGATAACTGATCATCTTAGCAATATATTTGTTCATCTATTGATTTGTTTCCTCTTTGACCTCTTTAATCATATTTACTATTCATGTTTTGATTTTGCTGCTGGAAATTTCTCCAATTCAGAATTTGTGAGATTAACTTTTGAGGGGAGACAACCTACAGAATGGGGAAAAACTTTTACCAGCTATTTCTCAAAGAATTAATACCTATAATGTATAAAGAACTCAAAAACTTAGATCCCACAAATCTAAAGAACCACCTAAAAAATGGGCAACTGCAATGAAGACATTTTTCAAATGAAGAAGAGCAAACAACCAGTAAATACACAAAGAGATGTTCAAAATTGCTAGCCTTTTGAGAAATGCAAATTAAAACAATGAGATTCCATCTCATTCCAAAATCAATGGCTATTAACAGGAAATCAACCAATAACAAATTCCAGTGAGACTGTGGGAATGGGGAAAAGAAAAGAAACCCTTCTTCATTGATAGTAGGAGAGTAAACTGGTGCAGCCAGTATGAAAATAAGTCTGAAAATTCTTTAAAAATACTAAAACTAGAAATTCCATTTGACCCAGCTATTCCCCTTTTAGATATAATCCCAAAGGAATTAAAGATATGGTACAATAGTGATTTTTGCCCACTCATGTTAAAGTAGCACAATTCATGACAGCTATACATCCATCAAGAGACAAATGGATAAAGAAAATGGAATATTTGAAGAAGGATAAACTTGAGACATTTATAGGGAAATGAATGCACCGTGAGATCATAATGTTAGATGAAGTCTAAATATTACATGTTTCTTTTATATGAAAAGTTCATTATATAAAGTATAATATAAAAGACAGATAATAGGAAAAAAAGAGAGAAAGCTTCTGTAATCTAGTGTGGTCAATATTCCTAAAAGTATACTTTGATTTAATATAATTGTCTTATGTATTTTATATGATTTTGCTCTATTAGTCTGATTGTTAATCTGTATGTATGATAATTAACTTTATAAGGTTGTATAAGACAAGTAAAAGAATCAGATGCTGGAAAAACAAGAATGAGTGAAAGAAAAAAAACAATTGTGATATCTTATGTACATGTATCAATTCCCACAATGAATGTGATCATTATGTACTTCACACATATGCAATAAAAATTTAAAGAAAGAAAATAATTTTATCATTTAAAAAATGCATTTATATAGTGACTTTGAAGTCATTGTCCAATTTAGGAACTCATGTGGAGGTATCAATTACAGGTTTCCATCTTCCACTTCAGTGTCCCATCTACCTGTCCAGTACCATGGTGAATGGTTAGCATTGTTATTACCTTACAACATGTTGATAAAATATACACACATACACAAAGTTTCATATTGCAAACTCTATTCTGTACTTCTATTACTTAATATACCTCAAACAAGTATGCAACTCTGAACACAGATATCTCTTTGCATGTCTACAAGATATCATATTAATTAGATGGATTTTACATAGGAACTTTGGTATTAAAATCAAGTCCCAAACTCAGTTTTGCAAGAAACCAAGTGATGATCCTGGAAAAGTATGATTCATGTCTAATGTCAGTTTTGCTAGTGAATAGAAGGCCTCTGGAAGAATTCGGAGTGTATATTTCTGCCTCCTCTACTGAAGATATGCAAATCATGGCTAAGAGAAGCTCACTCCTCCACCCCAGTCTCTGCATGATGAGTGGATTACTTTACACCAAAAATTTGCTTGACTGACACCTCAGATTTTTTAAAGTCCTAACAAAAAGAAACAAGTTCCAAGTGTCGCTGCTCTGTTACCAGTTCATTGTGCCATTTAAGTCTTGGCTGACTCAGCCACACAGAGAAAAGGCTCCACACTGGCTTTGTTCTGCCTCTTATTAGCCTCTGAGCAACCTTAAGCAGGGAGTGATGCTGTCGTCTTCACTTTGTCGCCCACCAAAAAGTGAATTTTAATCCTCTGTCTCCCATGGAGCACCCAAGAATGTTTTTTTTTTTTTTTATTGGTAGGTTGACATCTCTTCTCTTTCAGTATAGCTTTCTATTTGATTTTTGTACTCATAGCTTGAGTATAGAAAAAAAACAAAAACAACCAATGTGGGAGTAGGAAGTAGACACTTATACTCTTTTTTCAAACCTAAATTGTATTTCGCTAGGTATATTTGCTGTATATGATTAAGGTATATTGTGCTCCCAAACACCTATCTTGAAAAATACCTATTTCACTCTAGAGAAAATTAAAAAACACAGACTGCTACTCCACATAATCCACTAAAGAACTCTCATTTCTCTCAGGAGGGATATACTAGAGGTCTTACATTTTGCCAATAGTCTGCAGGGTTTACCTCTACACTGATAGACTATATATTTAAAAACTTTCTTTCATATGTCACATATACAAGCTTGTTTAATAATTTTTACCAGCCACCAATGAAAGTGTATTGTAACGGTGCAATGATGATTTAGAAATGAAAGCCAATCAATCAAGAGTGAAGGAGTTTTATTGCCAAGCCTGGCGATGCAGTCTCTGTTGATGGATCTCGAGACTGCAGGCCTAACAACTAAGGGTGGTTACCTTTATAGTGGGTATGGGGAGGTCAAGACTAGCAATGATTAATAAATTCTGGGTGGTAAGAACACAGGGAGAAAGTTGGTTGGTTATTGAGGGTGGCAAGTGAAGCATCAGTTCGGGGAAAAGGAAACTTATCTTATGAAACAGAAACTTAAGTAGGAAACAGAAACTTAATTTTAAAATGGCGCATACAGAACAAGATGGCGGTGCATTTGGTTAGTCAATAGTCTGAGCATTACATGTATAACTGTCCAATATGATTGAACATGAGATAAGGGGTCTATACCTTCAGGATTACCAAATTTTATTCACTGGAACATAAAGCACCCCTTCACGAAGGTCATTGTATCATTACAGTGGCTTCCTACATGTCAAACAAATTGCTCAAATCTACACTCACCCACATATGTCAAATCTGAGAAGTTTCCAGTTTGGGAAGAGAAATAAAATCATGTTCCATGATAAAAACCATTCTTCGAGGCTTTTCTATGTTCTAGTCTAATGAGATAAAAGATTATTTATCTTACCGCAACTTCCACACAGATTGAAAATTTATTGGAAAAAGATTTTTACCCTTTTCTGTTGACTTAAGACATGCGGTATCAGTCCTAGAACATGTCTTCTACCCCTTGAAAATGGCTGAGTCTTATTATTCAGTGAAATAGAGTCTCACTATGTCCATCAGGTTGGCTTTGAACTCACTCTGCAGCCCAGGCTGGCTTCCAACTCGCAGCAGTTCTGCTTCAGCCTTTTGAGTGCTGGGATTACAAGTATGTACCACTATTCCTGCCTGTTATGCTTATTTATAACATTAAGAATATTCAAGTTTTTTTTTTTTCTACGTCCACATCAACCACTGTTTTAAAGTCATTTAAATGCCTCACAATCAAAAAATAAGTATGGTGATATGAATTAACCCCCTTTGATCATTCTGAAATGTATACATATACCAAAGCATCACATTGAACCCCATAAATATTTATAATTTGTCAATAAAACTATAAACAAATTTTCAAATCTAAATTTTAAACCTTTTAAAAATTCAATTTAGTCATTAAGTAGAACACATACACAAGAAACTTGTCTATGTATTTAAAAAAACTATTTTTTGTAGATAATTACATACAAAGTTGGAGGTAAATACATTTGTGCTCATTTATTCTGGGAAATGCATGACATTTACCAATAATTTTCAATTCATTTTTCAATGCATAACAAGCTTTTAAAAACTACTGCTAAAAATTTGTTATGTAATACAACTTTACTCTAAAAGAAAGCTGACATTCTACTAGCAAAAGCTAAATCTATTTCAGCTCCATTAGCAGTTGTTAACATAAATATGCTAATTTAATTCCTTGAAAAATATTAAAAACTTCCATAGTACTCTACAGTGTTTCATCCTTTATTAGATAATTTCACATTCTGTTGACGAATCATTATTTCATATTACAAAGATTATAATAAGCCAATAATTATTTTTTAAAAATATTTTTGCCTTTTTGAGACAAGATTTTGCTGTGAAGTTCAGGCTGACCTTGAACTCACTTTGTAATCCTGGCTGGCCTTGAATTCACAGTGCTCCTTTTGCCCCAGCCTCGGGAGTGCTGGGATTACAAGCATGTACCACCATACCTGGATAAAATTTTTACTAGAACAAATGCCAAAATTATATTCTTTGTACTTTAAACTAAGTAAGTGCTAGTGAAAATAATTTCTGGAGACATAGTTATGACACTAGTAAAGTCATGAAAATTCAAGAGAATAATTTTGTTAAGTTATCTGTCATCTAGAACACAGATGTGAGGATGGAGGTGTAACTCAGTGCCGGAGTACTTACCTACCATGAACAAAGACCTGTATTCAATCCCTCCGGCACTGCAAAGACAAAAACCACTGCAGAGCACAGGTATACTGGGGTAGCAAACCAACCTTCTAAAAGAGTGAAGAAAATGCCTAGAGATGGCTTTTTTGATAAGTTTTCATATGAATAAATACAAATATTAACAGGTAAACAAGGGGTTACTGGCAACCTACTACCAAGGGAGGTTCCACAAGAAGTATGCACAGGCCAAACATCACTTCTTGCCAAATTCCCTTTGGGAAGCTCAAAAGTCAACCCCTACTACCTATCAGGAAATTCATGAAACACAGGTACCAGTCAACATTGCCTTCCCGTGTGGTTACTAGTGGTCAGCTAAATAACTGCTTTCTAGTTTATTACAAAGAAGAGATTTACAGATTAACCCATGCCACAGTGACATTCTTAACTATCTTTGTTCCACCGTATACCCATAATTCCAAGGAATACCTGACATCATTTGGGCAGGAGGATAGCTCTTATTGATAACACTACTTAACCAGTTCCCAGAATCCTCCAGATAACACTTATCTACACATTCTAGTGCCTGTCTTCAAAGAATGCCTTTTTAACTTAATGAAAGTAGTGAAAATAGAGAAAGACTATTTCTGGGACTTGGTGCTAACTGTCCTAGTTTTGTATAGGAGTGGCAAAAACTTCTTGATGTTTGTGTTAGTTTTCCTATCATTGAGACATAATACCCAACACCCACAATTTTAAGGAGAATACATTTAATTTGCCCATGGCTTCAAGGGATTTAGTTCATAGAGAGTTTAATGCATAGTAGAACCACCATAGTGGAAAGGTGTAGTGAACCAGAGCTGCCTAGTTCATGGACAGGAACTATAGCTGGGCAACAGCACCTGAGAAAAAATGGTAAGGAACCAGCTAGGTCCCAAGGTCATGAATTTATACAGAATTGTGCTTTACTAATGGCCTAGGGAGCTCCCAAGCTAATCAAGTTGACAATCCAGCTTAATTGTCAATTTGATACCCATACACATCTCCATAAACCATACTTAATTTCCAAGTAGACACAAGATTCTACCATGCAAGATACAACTATCCCATGTACAAACAAAACATGGTGATACCTTTTCCAAAGACTCAACAGTCCTAGTATTACTAAGTCAAAATCAAACTCTCCTCTAACATTCAAAACAAACTGTTAGCTGTAAACCATGTTAAACACACACACACACACACACACACACACACACAATTCCAATGTACATTGGCACTGGGTAAACATAAGGGATAACTAATTGGATTCAGAGGTAAGCACCAAGTAACCTGTGAGAAATGGGGGCATACAACAGAAGCAGACCTAAGCAGACCAAAGCCCAGCAGGGTAAACATTAAGTCTTGTAGTTCCATATCTAGTATGTGGAGCCCATATGGATGAGATGTGAGTTCTCGAATGCTTAGGCAACCCCACCCCAAAGGGCTTGCTGATAGCAATCTACATGTGCTCTCTCTTGGGTTGGTTCTGCTTAATTCCTGTGGCTTTTCTTGACATAAATTCTATAACCCTGATATCTCTAACTTCTTGAGGTCTCCAGTAAACCTTTGATTACATTCTTATAACTTCAGCCTTCCTTTTCTCAGGGTCACATTGGCTGGCCTCCCAGAACTTCCTTTGAAATGTGGGTGAAAACCTCCCTGACCCTATACCCCTTGGGTCCTTCATATCAGTAAAATCTTCACCACATATCAAGGTCTGTTGTCAGGGGGAACAATAGTCAGGTCCCTGTGGACCATGGCTATTCTGGATCAGGCACCTCAGGGACTGTTTTCTCAAATGGAAGTTTTGTACTTTCGGATCCTTGAGCCTGTGATGTGTGGAATCTTCCTAGTTTCATGGAATCTGCCTTATCCCTATACAAAATACTTAGTTTCTTTTTAATGACACCAATCTCTTTAGCAACTACATTTCCTTTGGCCCCAAATTTACATCTGTTTCCTTTTGGGTCAACATTTAAGTTTTTCAAATTTTTCTCCTCTACTTTTTGCCTCTATTCTCACTTTAAATCTGGCTGAAAGAAGGCAACAGTCCCCTATTCATATACTGAACATTGAGTTGCTATGCAATTTTTTTCACTACATCGATTATTCCAATGCCCTTGATCTCAATCTCTCCCAAAGTATCAGAGCATAAATAAAATGTAGACATTTTTTTCCAGAATGCAACATATGTGGCCTCTAGTCTACTTGCCAATTAAGTCTTTGCTTCCAGATAAAACCTCTTAAATCTTTCCTTTACTGTGCACATTACTATGAACATCTGGTCTTCTGATATGTAATCAGAATCACAGCATTGTAGGCTTTCTCTAGTCTGCCTCTCCAGACATTTCTCAAATTATCCCAAAAACCAGTTCCAAAAATATCTGAGCTATATGGTTAGAGAGAGTCATACCAAAACCCCACTTCTGGTACCAATTTTATATTAGGTTTCTTGACCCTGGAACACAGTATCTGACAATGGCAACTTTAAGAAGGAGATAGTTAATTTTGCTAATGGATTGAGGAGATTCACTTCATTGTCAGATGGCTTTATGGTGGAAGGGCATGGTGCAGGAAAGCTACTTCATTATTGGTACTGTGGACAAAAAGTAGAGAAACAGTGCTAGAGAGAAAGGGAGGCAAGACCAGTTACAGACTTCCATGATGTAGCCAGAAAAGCAAGATATACTCTATTCTACTCTGCCAGATAACTCCCAAGCCAATCAAGTCGACAATACAGCTTAGCCATCATTGTAACATGTTAACATTTTATCATGTGGGCTACCTTAGTATACATTATCATAATTACCTTTGTTTTCTACTGTGTTTATTTGGTGTGTTTATTTTACATATATAAATATTTACTAAATATGTGCATAATTCCAATCAAAATACAATTATCATACCTTGCAGATCTAAAGAAACTACTCCTAAAATTCATCTGAAACCAGAAAATAAGCTACAATAACAAAGGCAATTCTGCAAAACAAAGGCAAGGTAGGAGGCATCACAATTCCTGACCTTCGAGTTATACTACAAAGCTACTGTGATAAAATCAACATGGTACTGAAAAAAAGCAGATTTGAGGATCAAAGAAATAGATTAGAACATAGGGCCACAACTAAAAATACACTCAGCCATCTTATCTTTGACAAAGAGACCAAATATGTTTACTGGAAGAAAGATAGCCTCTTTAATAAGTGGTGCTGGAAAAGCTGGATTTCCATGTGCTGAAAACTAAAACTAGACCCATGCCTATCACTGTGCACTAAACTAAAGTCAAAATGGATCAAAGATCTAAACATTAAAACAGAAACACCAAATCACTGGAAGGCAAAGTGGGTAGAAATCTTGCAGACATACAGGTAGGTAGAAAATTGAAGAACAAGAATCAAACTGCACAGGGATCTCATCTTATTAAAAAGTTTTGTAGGTCAAAAGAAATCACCAACAGAGTGAAAAAAAAACCCATGAACTGGTAAAAAATCTTAAGTCAATTGTCCCTCAGACAAAGGACTTCTATCTAGAACATATAAAGAATTGAAAAACATCAAGCCCCCCAAATTCAAAGACCCAATCCAAAAATGGGCATCTGAGATGAGTACACAGTTCTCAGAGGAAGAAATACAAATGGCAAATATGTACATGAAAAAATGTTCAGCATCTTTGGTGTTAGAGAAATGCAAATTAAAACAATACTTAGATTCCAACTCATTACAGAAAGAATGTTCAAGAAAACAACCAATAACAATTGATGGAGAGGCTGGGGCTAAAAGGAACGCTTCTGCACTGTTGATGGGAGTGTAGAATGGTGCAACCACTGTGGAAATCAGCATAGAGATTCCTCAGAAAGCTAAGATTAGAGGTTCCATTTGACCCAACTATTCTGCTTCTGGTCATATTCCCAGAAGAACTGAAAACATCATGCCAAAGTGATATATGTGCACCCATGTTTATAGCAGCACAATTTGTAATAGCTAAATCTTGGAAACAATCCAAATATCCATCAACTGAGAAATGAATCAAAAAAGCTGTGGCATTTTTATACAATGGAGTACTACTCTGGCTATAAAGAAGGATCACACTGAGTCTTGTAAAGGTAAATGGATGCAACTTGAGACCATACTCATAAGTGAAATAAATCAAACTCACATGTGTAAATACTGCATTGTCTCCCTACTTTAAGAAACTGAAAGAATAAATAAGATATAAAATTTTCAGTAAGTATTGTCCAAGGGTAAAAAACTGCTCAAAGGCAAAAAAAAAAAAAATAACTTGGATAAGGAAAAGGAGAAAAGTAGGAAGGTAAAAGATAAAAGGTGTAAATTTGTATATATATACACTTAAGATACATAAGATGATTGCACTACTAATTCTATTAGTTCTTGGAACAAAACAGCTAACAGTCACAGGATTACATCAATTTTTCATGTTTATATCTGGTAATCTGAGTAACTCTTCTGAAGATAACTATTCAAAATAATAACCTTAGTTATGTTCCTACCACCTTATTTTGAAAGTCTATATTGTTGTTGTTTTGGGCTTTTTGTTTTGTTCCTTGTTTTTCTTGTATTTTGTTTTGCTTTTGCTTCTAATAGAGAAAGGATAGATGTACACATATAGGCTTATATATGCCTAAATCTTCTCCTAAAGAGTTTACAAGAATGTATCTTATTATGTGTGATGGTATGAACAGTTACTTTGAAGAAAATGAGACATTACGGTAGCCATTGTTGATTTCCTATCATCTTGTTTTGAAGTCCAATAATGCTTTTATTATTTGTTTTGATTGATTTTAGTCTGTTTTCTATTTTTTATTTCAGTTATGTGTGGAGATATAGTCAGCTTATTTTGAAGAAAACAAGAGACATTATGGTAGCCATTGTTGATTTTCCTATTATCTGATTTTGAAGGCCTGTAATGCTTTCATTCTTTTGTTTTGATTTTTTACTACTTTGTTTTGTCTGAACTTATTGTGTGTGAAGGTATGGACAACTATTTTGAAGAAAACAAGAGACATTATGGCAGTCATTGTTGATTTCTTGTCTTGTTTTGAAGTCCTGTGTTGCTTGCATTGTTCTGCTCTGATCATCTTTGTTCCATTTTATTTTGTTTTTTTCTCTTTAAAATAAAAAACCTAAATATGTGCATAATTAAGGACTCTTTTTCCACAACATGGTCCATAAAGACAGAATTTGTGGTTGTGGTTGTTTTATTTACCTTTTTGGTCCTTAGTGTTTATAAATTACCAGCACAAAATAGATCCTGAAGTAGTATTTGTCAAAAAAAAAAAGTTAATGAAGGAAGAAATTATGTGTAACTCAAACAGCAAAGCATCATTACCATCATCACTATAAGAAAAAGTATATTATGAGGTGTGACAGTACATGCCTATGACTCCAGCCCTCTGGGAGGCTGATACAGGAGGACTGCAAGTTTGAACATAGCTTGGGCAACTTGGTAACTTAGTGAGGCCCTGCTTCCAAAAAGAGAAGTAGGAGGAGGGGAGGCTGAATATGTATCTCAGTGTAAAGGCCTTGGCTTTAATATCCAGTAACAAAACAATAGCAAGTGAAAGAAGAAAGAAAGGAAGAAAGGAAGGAAGGAAGGAAGGAAGGAAGGAAGGAAGGAAGGAAGGAAGGAAGGAAGGAAGAGAAAGAAGCAAGGAAAGGAAACAAAAAACTAAACCATGTTGGTTACTTTCTTGTCGCTGAAACACAAGTTAAACAAGGAAAGGTTTGTTTTAGCTCACAGTTTGTAGATGTTTCAGTCTACAGTTGACTGACTCCAAGCCTGACAGCATGGCAAAGGGGCACTGCAGAGGTAAACGGCCCCATGCCATGACAGTCATGAAGCACCAATAAGCACCTTGCCTCCTGTCTTTCTGTTTTTATTTTATCCAGGTTAAAGTCTTTTGACTGGTGCCATGTACACCCAGGGTGGGTCTTTCCTCTTCAGTAAGTCTATCCCAATCACCATGCTAAATCAATCAGTGGACTAATCCGTCTATGACACATCCACAATCCAATATCACACACTAATCATTTCCCCAAAGCCTCACCTCTGAGCTCTTGAGGTTTTGGAGGACGAGGGATGAATCCAGATGTAAGGTATTAAACAAAAGATGTAGAAAGAGAAAACAAATGGCTGTTTGTACCCTTTTAAAACCTGATGTCATTATCAAGCTATCACCTCACTCCAGAGCCAAATAGATCTAGAAAGATGCTTAAGATCACTCATCAATAAGGCAATTCAAAGAGATATATAACAATTAGAAAGGCTACAATTAAATATATTGACCATACCAACTGCTGGAGAAAATATGGGGGAAGGAAATCTGTGAAATGCTGATGGGAAAATCCTACAAACAAGTGATAAAAAAAGATTGAAAATTCTTAAAATTTTATTTTACTGGTTCATGTTAATTTACACAATGGTGAGTTTATTTGGAAAATGATGCATTTAACGTGTGTTAATCAATTGCAATCCCACTCTCTGTTTACTACCTTCTGCAACTCCAAAAGTCTGTTTTCTGATTTCCTATCCTTTCTCATTTCATTGTTTACTAATAATAAAGTTTTAAATAAGTATAAGTGGTATCTAACTTGTGAGTCTAGCTAATTTCATTCAACATGGAGTTTTCCAGTTCTATTTTCTTGCAAATGAAATGGCTTCTTTCCTTTTTATGGCTGAAGTCCTTAATTCTTCAAGAATATACCCAAGATTGGCATAAGGTATTTCTATGTTTAGTCTTTGGGTAAGCTCTATACTTATCTCCATAGCAATTGTACTAATTTACCTTCCCACCAACAGTACAGGAAGCTTCTCTAACACCTCCCCTTTCTTGCCAGCATGCACTGGTCTTGCATTTTTAACAATAGCTATTCTACTAGATTTGAGATGGAATCCCAATGCAGTTTTTATTTGCATTTTTCTGATGGTCATAGATGTTGAATTATTTTTCACATAATTTATGGCCTTTCAAATGTTTGCTAAGAAACGTCTGTTCAGTTCATTTGCCCACTTTATTATTGGGTTCAATCTTTATGGGTATTGATTTTTCCAAGTGTTTTATATATTTTAAATATTAAACCTCTAACAGAAAGTAGCTAGCAAAGATTTTCTCCTACTCGGTGAGTTGACTATTAACTACTAACTCTGCTAATAGTTTCCTTCCCCGTGTAGAAGTTTTTGATTTAATAAACTCTCATTTGTTGATTCTTTATATTTCCTGTTGAAGAAGTTTTTGCCTGTCTGTGCATTTGTTTCTTCTCTGTGTTTTCCAGAGGGTTAAGTGTTTCAAGTCCATTTTTATTTGATTTGATTACAGAGTGAGAGATTGGGCTCTGCTTTCAATTTTCTTCAGTTTTCCTAGCACCTTTAGTTCAAGAGACTGTGTATTTTTTAGCATATGATTTTGGTCACTGTGCCAAAAGTTAGAAAGGTGTAGGTGTTTGTTTGTTTGTTTGTTTCTGTGTCTTCTATTTATGCCACAATACTTTTGTAAGAAGTTAAGTTTATGCCTAACCTACAATCCAGTACTTATTCTCTTTGCTATTTAACAAGAGTGATAGTGATGAAACCAATCTGCTAGCTGGCGAGATATGATTAGAAAGAAGTTGCTCCCACTGGGTGGGAGACACCCACACCACACATTTCTAGTTAAAGTACATATGTTAGCATAATGGTAGCTGGCTGTACATCTCAGTAGATGTGGTGGGGAATTCAGGGAGCAATATTTGTGCTTACTCCAAAGGTACAACCAATGGCAAGGTGTATGCACATGTGACAATGTATAATAGGTGAGTTTTACTCATGTTATACACCATTTTACATTTTTGTGTATTTATGAATTTTTTATTAAATATTTGCATTTTATTTTTCTTGTACAACTAGCCCAATTCAGTACAATGTCACATAAATATCTGCTTTTACAACCGTGGGAGGAGGTTGAAAGTGAGTTATCAGGTGATTTGGATACCGATGATGATTTGAATCATATAAGCCAAAGAAGTTAGCAAGATACGACAGAGAAATACAAAATAAAGACCTTGACTGAGATCAAAAAGAAAACAGTAATCCTAATAAATATGTGACTAATCAAAATGCTACAAATTGGTTGTATAAACCTGAGTGATCCAATGTTAGAACTAGGTCAAAAAATGGTTCTTGCCAGGAGTGAAACCTGTTGGACAGAATCCCAACTCTGCCATTCAATGAAGGAAATCATTTGTAATGGATTGCATACTGCAAGATCGTTGAAATAGACTAGTAATGAAAACAAGAAAACATTCTATATGTACCAATAATGAAACTCTAAAGTATATTTATCATGACATCTCATTATCTGAACTTAAAACTTTTGTAATAGCACTTTATCATTCTAATCATCAGAATCAAAAAGATTTATTAATAAGTGACTGATGTGGCATTGAAATTTTTAGAATAATACTGACATGCAAGAGATTTGGTTTTCTTCAAAACTGCTTACATTTTGACAACAAAAAACCTGCCAGAAAGAAAAAAAATCCAACAATTTGGCAGCTACTAACTCTTTTTTTGAAAGCTTTTATTGGAACTGTCAAGCAATTTATATATCATCAGGATACATGACAATTAATAAACAATTTGCATCTTTTCATGGTTGTTGAAGCTTTTGGCGATATATGCCAAGTAAACCTTCCAAATATGGTATAAAAATATATACCCTGGTAGATCAAAGACATTTTATACCTTACAGTTAGAAATTTATCCTGGAACTCAACCAACAGGTCTTTATTCATGCAATAATAAAACCTATGATGTTGTGAACAGACTTGTTGCATCTGTTTTAAAAAGTAGCCCAAATGTCACATTCAACAATTGGTTCACCTGTTACTCATTGATGCTACATTTGCTAAAAGAACACCAATTGACCAGCACAAGAACTATTTGCAAGAACCTTAGATTCCTGAAAAGGTGTTGCAAGTTCCTAACAGAGAAACCTGTAGAACAACCTTGATAAAGAAAAAGAAAGTAATATAGATACTGTCAACATTACACCACCACAATGGTTAAGATTGATAGTGAAGTCGAGCTGAACATGGTGGTTCATAGCTGTGGAAGGAGGGTCCTGTGAGTCCAAGGTCAGTTTGTGCTACACAGTGAGTTCAAGGCTGGACTGGACTCCATAGCAAGATTGTCTCAAAAGCAAATGAACAAAAGACTGATATGAATCTACAACACATATGAAATAGTCACATTTTACAACAAAATAAAAGGTAGATGTTGTTGACGAGTTATGCAGCAACTACGAAGCCACTCGAAACACAAAGCATTGCCTAATGGTTGTGTTTTACTCGATCCTCAACTTCTCAAGGACAAATAGTTTCACAGTTCACAAAGAAAACAAGTAATACAAAATATCATAGAGAAATTTCCTTTAGAGGATTGGGACTGGAATTAATAAATGATCAATTACAACAGAGGAAAGACAGTATGGATCTGCTCAAATAACTTCAAAAAATTCTGGGGGAGACCAGTGAATAGAGAGGTGAAACATCACAAGAACCTGCTAATAAAAAAAGGAAGACCAGGGCCAGGGATTTAAGCACAGTGACTTAAGCACCTGCTTGGCAAGTACAAGGTGGTGAGTTCCATCTCCAGACCAAAAAAAAGGAAGACCGGTCAGATATCAAGTGTGTTCTGCCAAAGAAGACAGGATGAGAAAACCCTTGTGCGATTCTTGTGTGCGGAGTATGATATTCTCATGTTTGAGAGCTGCTTTAGGTGTGGTAATTGAAGTTAAGCTTACTTTGTGGCAGAGTTTTATTTACATTTTCATTATAGTTCACATAGGAATTTCTGCTGTTATTTTTTAGATTTAGTAAACAAACAATTGATAAAGAAAGTGATACATGTTGTAACTAAAACTGCAGGAGGATGAGAACGTTGGATTATGCTAATGCAAGGCCAAGGGGTCAGAGAAGACAGTGTTTGAGAAGGTCGCGATGGCTCTAAGCCAAGGAACTGACTTCTCAATGAAATTCTTTCCTTTTGACTTCTTGTAAATTGTACCGAATATATTTCCCCTCACCTTTCATTTGTTTGCCTATGTGTTATATTATTTCAAACAGTAGCATATCACTGTCAGCAGCATAATAGAAGATCAAATAAGTGCTGCTCTTTTACACTGCGAAACAGAAGCCATGGATCCTTTGTTTCACTCCCTCAATCGCTGATCTTTTTGAGGCTCTGTCTCTTTTTGAGAAACAAACACCAGACGGGATGCCCACTGCTTCCCTGAGCAAAACATACTGCCAATTTCCCGTCCACTGGTACCGCTGTCAGACTTTGATTCAGTTCTTTACTACATAACTCCTTCAAATCCCACATGCCCTCTTGTAGGCAATAACAGATGTTCTCCGTTTATGATATCCCTCAGAATTTGTAAGGCTCTTTCTAAAAGCAAATTTTCAGAACGTTCCCCATAGTGATTCCAACTTCGTATGTTTCGAGCTCGGCTCAAGACAGAAGCTCAGCTGCCAAAAGCGACACTGATACGGGAAGACCTTAAATACATTGATACAAATGAGTGACATCATTTCCACATTAATATTTCTCATAACTACCCTCTTACGGTTTTGCATATTAGGCACCTAGGATTTACAGGAGTTTTGTAGAGAGTCATTCCAAACCTCTCAGTTTATGTTTTATCACTCTAAATCTGAAAGCCAGGCCGCATTTCCAGCGACTTGGAGAATTCATCACCCCATAGCGTGTTTCCCACATGACTACCTGAAACGTTTTACCTGAAAATGCATAATTAAATTCTGGATATGTCTGAGGGTTAGTCATAGCCATATTATTCACTCATTTCTTATCTTTAGACTTTGGTTTTTCAAACACATATTATCAATTTCTATTCATTCATGAGATGTTTCTGACTACTGTGATCTAAAGTAAGCTTTTTTGCAATTCTTATAATTTTAAAGGCCAGAAAATCAGATACAAGAATTGGATGAAGCCTTAAATATAATTTGACTTAGGTCAAATATTTTAGAAAACTGAGACCAAAAGGATTGAATAAACTCCTGTGTGTCAGTCCTTTAACACTCTGTCTAGGTTGTCTTCTAATCCGTGATATGATCCCCTCTTGAAAATGCTGTATTTATGAACAGCAGATCATATTTGGTATGAAGCAAGATATTTTATGTTTCTTTTTTCTTGTCTCTTAAATGTAAGCTGCATCAGATCATATCCAAACTCCCTTTGTGATTCAGCCTCAGAACTGAGTTTTGCATTGTGCTTGCTCTAAAATAGAATGTAGCACATTTTTTTCTTTTTCTCTCTTTCTCCTATAGACACAAAGTAATTGGGAGGGAGGGGAGAGAATAGGCAAGGGAGGGGAGGGGAAAAGAAGATAACAGACAAGGACATATGGAAAAAGAAATCACCAGAGCAAGCTGAGGAGGTTGCCTGGGTAACGGTACAACTTGTTCTTTTAGAGGTTGTTTCTCTGTAATTCAGGATGCAGAGCGCCATCTAGTGGCTATTTTCCAAATTGACATAACCCACACATTCAGTCTCAATTTCCAGCTGAACAAAATAAAAGGGAGGTTTTGTTCTGTTTTACTGGAGAGGGGTCTTTTATGGTAGGGTTTCAAAACACTTCAGTTTTAAAATACATACGTGGATACTGAATAAAATAGTTAGAAATTGTTTTTTTCATCAGAAAAATGCAAACGTGGAAGGTTTATGATTAAAATTTACTTATCAGAGTTTAAAAATGACTATTTTCAAGCAAGAAAAAAAAAGTTTAAAAAAAGTAGGTGGTGACACAACACCTGCCTGGAAAGCGTGAGTTTGATTCTCAGTACCAAAAAAAAAAAAGTAAAAATGACTATGTCTCATAAAGTACATATAAGATTTATTTTTTTATTTGAAGAATTCATCATATTCACAACTAAAATTTTGAATGCACATAAATGGCATAAATCTACAAAATTTTCAATGTACATAAATGGCAAAGAGATTTGCAATCATAGAAAATACGTGTTTTATTAATTTACATTTGTTAACCTTTTCTAGATAAACAGAAGGAAGAGCAGGAGGATAAGACACAAAGGTAAATCAGCTTTGGGTAAAAACCTCAGTGGACTGGAAGAAGACGGTAGTTCAAACCTATGAATCTCTATCTCACTTTTTGCTTCATAGAAATATCAATATGCATGTTTTAGGTATCATCTACATAATCATATGTATAAATGAAAAATTATAGTCAAATTTCAAAAATATTTCATTGCGAAGAAATATTCACAAGATATAAAATGACCGAATTTAGTCATTTTGCATTCTGATTTTAAATTCTTTTTTTTTCCAGTACTGGGGATTGAACTCATGCATTCTGAATTTATGCATAAGAGTACCTGAGTTCCAGCGTTCACAGACACTATTTATATTCCTATGAAATAAAACTCTCTTTCAGCATTGAACTGGGGATTTTCTGATTTTACATTTTGAGTTCTTATATTTCAAGAAACAGTTTTAAAATCTTTGAGCTGTATGTCATATATCCAGGATCCCAGACTGCAGAAATATTTTAAAAGGCTGGAAGAAAAAATATATATATAACTTTGCAGAGCTCGTTACATAAACATCAGGATTTCAGGTAAACTAATGTCTTTGGCAGTTTCCACGCACATTCTTTCCTTGAGTTGCTCATTTTGCTTTTTCTCACCCATGAGAACCCCTATTCCCACTTATCCTAGAAGGCTTAGCACCACTTACCAAACAATAAACTTTTCAGCATTCCAGTTTATATTTTTCCATGACCAGCTAAGCAGGCTTCAGCTGTCTTAACTACACAGTGACTGCTTTAAAAGACATTGGGAAATACAAGACATTTATTTAGCCGCTCAGAATAAAGTTTGGATTTCAGTGTTCTTAAAATTTCTCCAAAGATTCCAAATAATGAGCAAAACTAAGAATATCTTGCCTACATTATCACTCTATCTCTTCTGAAATTGAGTATATTCACCTGTATAACTATCTCCAAAGTGATTAGAACACTTTGAGGGAAAAGAGATGATTTTGTTTGATGTTTTTATTTATAGTTGTTAGCAGACTATTTGGTATGCATTATATGAATATTAACAGCTTTAAACTAAACTGACAATATTTACACGTTTATGAGGGAGATAACGAATTTGGAATCATGAATCTAGGATTGGGTGCTATTAGAGAAATGAAAATGAACTTTTCTTGGGGCGTGAGGGTACAGGGAACTGAACTCACAACCTCATGCTTGCCAGGTAGGTGCTTGTGCCACTGAGCTATATCCCCAGCCAAAAATGAACTTTTAAAGATAGGGATCCTGAACATGATACTGATGAACTGAGATAAAGGCCAAAAATATCAATAAGAGAAACAGGAGTTGAGGGCAGGGGTAACTGCTACGTTTAAACACCAACAGCGGAGGTAGAAACCAGAAGAATGACGTAAAGACGTTTTGTTGCTACTTGCCCTCCTCCCGTGAATTACGCTAGAGGATGCTCGACACCTGACTCTATCTCTTCATCACAAATCCCTAAAGGGGAGAAATCAAATTTGAATAGGTAAGAGCTATTGGCCCCTCCCACTGATCACCGGCATATGGGGCAAAGAACGAACAGTTCAGAACAAGACACTTTTAATGTCACTTTATTGTGTGGAAACAGCATGCGACCCAGCACTGCCTCGTGTTGTTAAGGTGCCTGTGTTCTTGGCATTTACACAGACATAGGTAAGTTACGCACCGTGGGAGCCAAGACCAGCAAGGTTAACAAACATTTTCACATTTTTCAGTGAAAGATTTGTAAACTTTATTAAACAATATTCCTTATGGTATTAACTTTATCAGAAAAAAAACGTTAGTCTCAACTGGTGCCAATATCTCATAATGTTACCTTGTAGACCTCAGCATGGCTTATGCTAATAGCTTTTCCATTTCCTTAGAACAAGGTCTGTGTTTATGTTTTTTGGTTAAATATGACCACAACTACTCACTAAGCCCGTCACCTTAAAAGAACTAAAACTAAGCACTGTACTCAAAGATTTGTGGGATGATTAATAAGAACATGTTATTGATCATTCAATTACTTTTCCCTGAAACCGCTAATTCAAAATGTAATCAAGAGAATAATTCATTATTTAAACCAATTTCTAAGGTGACAAAGCCAAAAGGACACTGACCTCAAGACACAGAGTTCTAGAAAATTAGATCTGACCTTGAAACTTTAAGAAGAAAACAATATTCTCAAGCAAATTATTTTAAAATTATGGCCATTTATCCCTTCTGTTATTCAAGAAATGGAATTGAATGCCTGTGAATAAAGATCAAGAGAGGTAAAAAGTCAAAGCCATTTCTAAAACTTATAAAATGGTATGAAATTTCCACTGAAATTTTAAGGAGTATTGAAGATAAAGCTTTTTCTTAAGACTATAATTGATTTATTGAACCTCACTCTTCAGAGCATTAGAATGGTAAATATTGGTTCTTTGTTGCCATTAGACCATTTTAGAAATAACCTTGGGGAAAATGACTAACATCATTAGTCAACCAATTGTAGTGACATTAATAAACACATTTCATAATTATTACTATTCTTATTTTACTAATAACATTGTGATAATAATGTTAACATCACCTGAACTCTTAATATTTGCCAGGTTGTGCTAAGTTGTATAAGGTCATTATATGACACTAATAAAATCCTTGAAAGTATAAGCATGTTATTTTGAGCTTTTATAAAAGCAAGGTCATCCAGGCTTGGTGGCACATGCCTGTAATTCTAGTACTCAGAAGGCTGAGGCACAAGGATTGCTGTGAGTTCAAGGCCAGCCTCAGCTACAAAGTAAGTTCAAGGTCAGCCTGAACTATGTAGCAAGACCCTGTCTAAAAAAGACAAATAAATAAATAAAAGCAATGTCATTATTGCTATGATAAATAATTACTTAGTACCAGGACTTTTAGAAGGCTAGAGGTTTTGCAGTGATTAACATGTACTAATTCCTTGCATAGAGCTTATTCTGTGTGGAATGACAGAAAATATAAATAAGAAAATATAAGTAAGCCCAGAAGAGAACAACAGAGACAAATATTGTACAAATAATCAAAATATATGAACAGTGATTATAACTGACTTAGCCAAAAGGGAAGCTCTTTTTGAGAAATTGAATTTTAAAGTGAGACATGAACGTCTAGACAAAATAAAATCTTCAAAATGCGGTTACAGTTAGACTGGAAAGATAAGCAAATTTATAAAGACAGAAAATAGATAAGAGATTTTCCAGGGCCAGCCCTGTGGGAAGGGAGAAATGGATAATGCTTACTAATGGTTAGGTAGTTTCTTTTTTGGATAATGAAAATATTCTAAAATTGCTTGTGGTTATGTTTTCAAAACTCTGGGAACAAATTTAAAACCATTGGATTACACACTTTAAATAGATGAATGGTAGAATATATGATTTGAATATCAATAAAGGTGTTCAAAAATTAATATCTGGGAAGAAAGCATTTTACAGGTAGGAAAGAGCACGGGTGAGAAACCTGTGCAGAAGAACTGATGGTGGGACCCATGAGAAGGAGAAGAAAAAATAGCATAAGACAAAAACAGAACGACTGGTTTGTGTACACTGCTCTGTTTTCAATCCTTTATTCTAAATTTTATGCTGACTGGGAAAGCTAAAATGGTATGCAGGAGTAGATACGAAGTTTATTTACTTAAAAATACTCTTCATTACATATTGTATAGGACAAATGGTACAAATACACAGAGCAATTTAAAGGTTTTGTGGTGGATTAAGACAAATGCGATAATGTCTTAGACATAGTGTCAGAAATAGACATGAGCAGGCATAGATTTCCTTTATGCCATGCAATTAGACTCAGTAGAAATGTGGAAGGATAGGATATTAAGGGTAAGGAAATGAAAAGAAATTAGCAAGAATGCTGGAAGTGTCAGTTTAAGCAACTCAGTAAATCACTTTACCTATTGTGATTTATGACTAGTAGGAATATCATAGGCATAGGGTTTGAAGTACATTCTAAATCTAGTTTATTTTCATTAACATGATGATATACAGTTCCACTGATTTTCCTGCAAATGAGAAGAACATGATTTTGTTTTTATTTATAGTTGAATGGTACTTCATTGTCTAAGAAAATATAAATTCTATGACGGAATAACAAAGACAAAACTTAGGCAAAACATAGATGACATCACGATATAAAGGTAACTGTGACCCAGTCTTCCCCAAACTCCAGGGGGTTCCATTAAAAATTCTAGTTTATCAGCTGCAGCCCACATAACCTGACACAATAATTTGTCAATAACTAAGTACTAGAATTTTAACAGACTCCTTGGATATTCTAGCATACCTAGTCTAAGGAATATTCTTTGAGAAATGCTTATATAGCTGGAGAAAATTATGATGACATAAGTTTTTGTAAGACTATAAAACATTTTGTTTCAGAAATATATACATTTGGTAAAATTATTTTGCCAACATTTCTTCATTTCAAGTTCACTGACATGATAGAAAGACTAATTTCTGGTTCATGACTCAACAGGAACTGTTCAGGAAGCAATACTCCCTCATCTTCACCTCCTTCATTTTCTTGAAATGAGAATTAATTTTTTGCCTTCATACCCATTTTTGGAGACTGTAGATAATAAGAATGTGTCTAGCACTGTCTGTAAAGCCTTAGGCTGCCTGATATCAATACCTAACTGCTAGTTCAATTACTCTGTCAGAAAATATTACTCCAACCCAAGAACAATGCCATAATTGAGATTTCAGAGGATACATTTTCTTTGAGGCTGAGAAACCTATAATATTTCAAGTGTGCACAAATATCATCTTGGCAGAAAGAAGAACTATTTCAAGGTCAATGTTAAGTAAAAGCTCAATATAGCTAGAAGTTTTGACATAATTGTCTGTAGCTCTATATAACCTACAATTATTTTCAAAAATTATTTTTAATGTAGAAAGACAAAATCTAATTAATTCTCCCAATGAAACTTCTGCATATCTCCTAACTCCTTCCCATTGATTTTGTGTCAATGGCTTTCTTTTTTATTTATATATAATACGAAATCGTATTTTATTTTATTCCATTTCATCTTATCAACACAAACAAGCCATACAAATTCATAGAGCTTGCTGTGACATTTCCATGCATACATCATACATTTTTCATGTCTAGCCACCTTTATTCTGTCCAAGATCCACTGTTTCTACTTATCTCTCTGTGAATTTCTGAAGTATTGCATCAATTAATGCATGATACACATACAAAACAAAAATTCAGAATAATTAAATACTGACTACTCCTTGAAATAGAGTATTAAATTTTCAATAGAGTGACATGCAATTCGGATCTTATAAGAAAGCTTGCTTTTACTGTGGAATAAAGCCAATACTCAATTTCTTTCAGTTGTATTTTTAACTAGAAGAGACTAATAGTGACTATTTTTTACCTATTATACTTATATAAATATTTTGTATGTGTGCTCATTTCATAGAGACACAGCATGGCTCTTCATTTTAACAATATAAAAATAATTCCTTTGGACAAGTAAAAATACTAACATAAAGATAGCAGATATATACACACACATACAGCATTTGAAGTATTCAAATGTGAAATAAGATGCATTGCTTTAAGTTGCTTGAAGAAAATGTTAGTTTTCATTGTAAATGAGTTCAGTTGTTTTACTTTGTTTTTTCTTCTACCACAGGATAAATATCTCCTGCAAAAATATCTCTGCTTTGTAGGTCTAGCCCCCTAATCCTATTCTATAAGCAGGAATAGTCTAAAAGAGACCCAATCTTCCCCAAAGTTACTGAGCAAATCAAGGCTCCTGGGAAGCTGACCCAGAACAGGTCAGAAGCCCTCCCTGAAACGGTCACTCTGCCTGGAGGATGAAGAACGGCCCAGGTCTGGTCACAACCAGACACTGACCCTGATCCCAACATGATAAATGGTCCCATTAAATAGTTTGGGCTTCTTTGTGTGCCAAAGGAGAACTAGCAACCAAGTACACACATGTTATTCAGAGAAGAAGCAATTTTTATAGATTCACTCTGTAAGCAGGTCGGTGCATGCTTTCCTGCTAGTGGAAGGCTGAATTAGGCTAGTCCATTTTTCCACTTGGCTGGGGTGAGAAGGCTCAGCTTTGCCTCCCTTTAGTATTCTTCTGTACTGCCCTTGGAAAGAGGATCTAATTCTTCCCCATGTACCTGACTGTTATAGTAATAGGTACCAACTCTTAAAGGAAGGGACAAAGGTAGAGAAACAACAGAGGCGTCCACTACCCTACTACTCTCACATGCGGTGAGATGTACATCACACATCCCTATTGGGAGATTATAAACTGAAAGCACAAAAACTCCGCTATCTCATTTTAAGTTATTCTCAATATTTCTGAAAGTTGTGATTTATTAAACCCTTATTCACCCTGGAGGAAGTTAGGGTTAATTTATTTTCAATCTTCCAGAGCCACTAAATAAGCCATTTTTACCTGGCTGACGATTGTTACACTATGAATATTCTTGGTGATTTATAATCCCACTACTATTTTCTCATTAAATTCCAATTCTTAATGTTAAGAATCAGAGAATTAAATCTGGAAAATATCATGAGCTTTCAAGCGTCGTATGCTAGCTCAGTAAGCCTACTTCATTTCTGTAGAAGGTCAGAGAAGGAAGTAAAAGGTGAAATCAATACTGGAAATACAAGTAGAAATTAAGCCATTATTTTTTGGGAGAATGAATAGAGAAATTTAATTACAATGTTTATATTTTCTAAAAGATAAAACCAACATCTAATAGTTATATTTAGGATTATAATTGTACATATTAAAAATCTACCAAGATGATTAAAATACCCCCACACCATCACAATGGTAACTAAAATAATGGCTTTCTCCTATCTTTTGAATGGATTGTAGATTATTATTCAACTCAAAATAATCATTTTCATTATCACAAACATTTATGGAGAAAAGAAGAAAGTTGGCATATCATCCATTTTAACCACTTCATGTATAAGTAATGATTCAAGTGCATAGCAGCTATCTGAGGTATTCAGTATCATGCAAGGTACTATCATGACCCATTCTTTTTTTCAACTATTTGAAATAGAATATTTCTTTTCAATAATTATGTCTCCCACTATGTTCTGACCATTTCTACCCTGGTTCAACATGTAATAATTTGCAAGTTTTCACCCTTAATTAAGTAGCTACCAGAGAGAGATAAAACGATAGGTAAAAAGTCAGAAAGATTATGTTTGAGGGTTTTCTTTGCCATAAAAATACAATTTTTATTCTGTGCAAATTCTTTAGAGTAAAATTGAAAAGTACTAACTGTAAATTTGGTATTTAAAATGGAAGATTCGTCTCAGTTTCAAAGGTTAATGACTTGTTCGTGATATTACAATATTAGATTACGTGAGAGTACAAGTCTACTGTCCAAATCTTTTATTTTTCCCCAAAACCACTGCCTAATTAAGACTAATTAATAGTGTGTTTAATTATTGTATGGTCAACATCTGTGGTGTTTTAAAGTGGTAATAGAAAAAGGTAGAGTTTAACGACATATTAACATGTATGTAAGTTTAAGAAATTATATAAAGATATTTAAAGGAATATAACAAAGTGTACACTGAAAGGCTGCATTGTTTTTCACACCATGAACACAGGCATTATGAAAAAAGATAAAGAATATGACCACTCATAAAATTTTTATTTATGTAAATCCTGTGTGACACCCATTCTCTCCTGTTTCTGTCTTGCTAGTTCATTACCTTATGGTTCTCAAACTGTGATTTAAGGATTTCTGGTCATCTTGACACCCTTCCAATTTGTAGGTCACAGTAATTTTCATATTCACACAATGATGTTGTCTTTTCTACCACGTTGGCATTTTCACTAATGGTGTGAAATCAAAGATAGGGGAAATGGTGGGCTGCTTAGGGACCATCCAATCGGTGACTGATCTCCACTGGCAGTCATTTTATTCCTCAATACTTCACACTCTCACAAGAAAATAACGGTTTCGCTTATGGATGTTCTTGGTGAAACAACAAAAATTAATGTGATTAACCCTCAGCACAAAGTATATCACTTTTTAATATTCTGTGTGAGAAAATGGTAAGCACACATAATATATTTCTTTTGTAGAGCCAAGTGTGATGATACTCTGGTAGACAACCACTGAATCACTGAGATTGCATTTCTTTTACAATTTTAATATTCTAACATATTTACTTGATAGAATCACTGCTACACAAACTGCAGTTATTCAGACTTGGGTATATGTCAGACGCTTTCTCAAAAATGATGTGGAGCCCCTAACTTCAAGTAAAAAAAAGCTATCAATGTTTTCTGTCAGTGGTGACATTTTCAGCTGTCAAGTGAAAATTAGGATTTTAGAAAACTAACATTCACCATGATTAGCTTGATTGCTTCAGATTATTTTAAATTTTTTTTTTTGGTCTTTTTTTGAGACAGGGTCTCACTATGCAGTTTGGGCTAAACTTGAGCTCACTTTGTAGCCCAGGTTGGTCTCGAACTCACAACAATCCTCTTGCCTCAGCCTCTCGAGTGCTGGGATGACAGGCATATGCCACCACACCTGGCTTAAAAGATTTTTTATTAGTATGTGTTTGCAGTAAATGAAGTTTACATCCACTTAGGGGAGTAGGCATGTATCTATAAAATAGCTATTTTCTTGTTTGTCCCTTTCCCACCCATCCTCCATAACTAGGTCTTCTTGGCCCATTTTCATTCTTGTTAGTATTATCCTTAGCTCATGTTTGTGACATTGACTGTTTACAGTCATTGTAGGTGTTTATTTCCTGTAACTAGCAGGTCTTGTTTCTTCTTCTCCTTTCCCTCACCCTCGGCCTCTCGGACCCCTTCCCATTTAAGTGATCTAACCATCTGTTTCTTTCTATTCCTATTTTATTTTGCTTTTTCAGCATACTTTGCCTTCATCAAATGAGGGATACAATACAGTCTTTAAGTATATATGTCTGACTTATTTCACTCAACATTTTATTTATTGCTTCTAATTCTTAAAGACTTCTGATGAGATAAAAAATCAAAAATATATTCTTCTAAAATGTTGCACAATGGAATGTGTCAATATTTAGAAGATGTTTATGCTGCAGTAAACTGATATTTTCAAATGATCAGCTCATTTTGTAAAATCATAAAATCATTTATGGAGAAATGACCCATTTAAAGCATAATGTCCAATAGATTTTAATGTCATAACATAAATAAATACAAATACAGCTTAAGTGTCCATTTTGGAACAAAATTTTAATAAGCATCACTTGCTACTTTGGTATAGGATTAAAATGAGTTTTTTGTTTTGTTTTGATTTTTGCTCCCAGGAATCAAATTCAGGACTTTCCACTTGCTAGGCAGGCACTGTGTTCTTGAAACTTCAGGGTCTTCTGTGGGAAACTGTGGGAATCCAGGACCCCCTGCAGATGACAAAAACTTTAGGTGCTCAGGTTCTTTATAGAAAATGGCATAGTATTTGCATACATATATGCATTAAATCATCTCTGAGTTAATACAATGTATGCTATGTAAACAGTTGTAATATTGTGTTGCTTTTGAAATAATTACAGAGAAATATGTTTGCACATGTTCAGAACACATGGAATTTTTTTCCTGATTATTTCCATGCAATGGCTGGATGTAGCCACAGATATTGAACTCATGCATATGGAGGGCTGTATGTATATCTTTTCCCTTCTGATAAAGGTAAAGGACATTAGATTGTAATAATTTAGATGATAAAAATCACATTGTTGTTAGAATATTTGCTTCAGATTGAAGGAGAAATTTCTGATCTACCTTTTTGTAGGATGACAAAAGACTGCCTCAAGCAAACATTTTGTAAAGTCATGATAGGATCAGAAGATTTGATTTGGGGAAGGAGACGCTCTAAAAATCTTCCTAAATCACAGCTAGACTATGCCACATCCTCTGGCTCATATAGGGCAGCTTCTCCCTTGGGAGTTTATCAGATATTTTTCTGACCCCATTAATCAAGTTGTTCTATAACATGATTCTGTATTTTCCAGGTTTTTTATAATCCCTAATGATTTATGGAAGTAGCAGTGGGACCTCTCCTTACAACTCCCCTCGCTACTACATTCTTGCCAATGAGGAGATCATTTGAGGCTTCAGTGATCATTTTCATTACAGAACCAACTTGATCGGAGGCTTAAGTCTGAAGCTGGACCCAATATATTTCTTTTTCTTCCTTTCTCTGGATTTAATTGATGGACTAACCCTGTAGGAAACATAACAATTCAATGAATATAGACCCCCTTCTTATGCTTAAATATGAGAGTAGTCTGGTCTTACATGAAAAGAGAGTCATTGGAGAGATATATGAACCCATTTCAACAACTAAAACTGGGCAAAAGAGAAATGAGAAAAGGAGAAGAGATGCATTCACAGAGACAGCAGCCATAAGCATATTATACTCACAGCAATGCAGTAGTAACAGATATAAAAGAAATTAGTTTTCCAACAAATTATCTCATGTTTTCAATTTATTATTTGTTGCTGTTGTTGTTGTTGTTTTACTACCAGGGATGGAACTTATCACCTCATGCTTACCAGGCGATCACTTGAGCCACTGAGCTAAATCCCCAGCCCCTCGATTTATTCTTTTCTTTCATTTTTTTAGGCAAGGAGTGAAAGAAACATGGGAAAAAAGAATGTATGAGTTCCAATATTATCATTACTTAAAGATAAAGATGCAGAGCAGAAATCATGTCATGGAAATACAAAGAAGAAAAAAATAAGATCTACTGTCAGAAAATATTTGAAAAATTATCAAAAGGTGGTAAGGAAGACTTTCTCTAAAACAGTTGCAATAAAGAATGAACATTGAGCTCAACTCTCAACTCAAAGGCACATGTGGATTTAGAGCCTGGAAATAGAGTGGGAGGTCAAGAAATAAAAGATTGCTTAAAGGAGACATCAAAAGTAGGGTCATTCTTGCTAATTGGCCTAACAGGATTCTTGCTAACGACAGGAAGTAGATATAAAGATGTGGGAGGAGAAACATGATCATATACCAAAGGCAAAGATTCTTGTTAAACTGACTTGCGGAATTATTGGTAAAATTGTTCTCGGCAGCCCAGTGTGGTGGCACAATCCTGTAATACCAGCACTCAGGAGGCTGAGGCAGGCGGTTCACTGTGAGTTCAAAGTCAGCCTGGACTACCAAGTGAGTTCAAGGCCAACCTGAAGTGCATAGTAAAACCCTTCCTTGAAAAGGCAGAGAGAGAAGGCCAAGTTCCAGGCCTCCTTGAGGAGCTCAGAGAAGCCTGCCTGAAGTGCAGTCACGGAGGTCGTCCTTGATATTCTTATGATTGACATTCATTTTTACCTGTTCACACTACAAACATGCTGCAGCATGAGTGGTAGAATGTCAGAGGACAGAATGGAGAGTGGGGAGAGGGAAAGATCCCCTTCAGCGCACTGTCCTCTGTCAGGCTGACACTAAGGAATTTGCACCACTTAATGACTATGTTACTATTTCCTGGGTCAGAATTAGTTGTCTGCTGATGATTATCCTTGACTATATGCAGCTGAAAAGATGAATTCATTACTAAGTTTTATTTCCTTTTCATTCTCTTTAGTGTTCTTTCACTTGTAACTCTTCCCTCCTTTTCCAAACTCTTCTTCAAACCATTATCAATTTCACTCCATAAGCTACTTCTGAAAAAAAAATCAATGTTTATCCTTTATTTTAGTCACTAAATTCAGACTAAAAGACAGGTTCTGGGTAAACTTCCCAGTATGTTGGCATGAGAGAGAACATTTTAGGAAAAGAATACCAGAAAATGTAATGAAAGTTTTCATTGTTCTAAATAAGAATATCACAGATTTCTGTAACTGAGAGGTAACTTGACTATGTCTGACGCCATTGGTGCCCCAGTCATACTAAGACTTACGTCCACTGAGTTGGCAAAAGTGACTTGAAAGCATAGAAACAAACAAACAGAATGTGTTACATAAAAAACGCACAGTGTCAAAATTAAAATGTCAGAATGAGAGGTCTTTCCCAATCATTTTATTTCCTGTCTGAGAAAGCAGTATAATATCAATTTTAAGTAGACAGATATTCTAAGGACAGAAGGGCTGTCTGCCACAACATTCACTGAATTTATTTATGAAAACAAACTGAGTTTCTTTCCTTTTTACTAATGCTGACTCATGAGTAGGCATTTCAAAAGACTCAACCAGTCAAATCATTCAGATTAAATACCCAGTTTAATTTCCTCACACCTGGGTAAGAGTCCCAACTAAATGATCATCACACCAGAAGGGACGCAGCCTTTGCCGTTCACTCTTCCTTTCCCCGAGGAAGGTCCACATTTAGTTATGAAAATGGTAGAACAAAAGTGACATTTACGTTTTATTTTAAATTGTGCAAAAACTACAGAACTGTTGGCTTTTCAAAGATTATTACGATGTCATGTAACCAAGTCTATGCAAACAAGTGTTCAGGCTTACCAAATATTTGAGTAATTCAGAAAATCATCAAGAGTAAGTATATGTTCAACTTTAAAGAGCAGTAAAGTCGATCATGAGATCGACCTGCTTAACAAGTTTTTCAGTGTACAGTACACTATTTGGTTTGTTGCTATTTGTACAATATGTTATTGATTACAGATGCAGTCTTACATTGCAAATCTTGAAAACTTACTTATCATGTTTAACTGAAACAGAAAGTAGACTGAGCCAGAAGAATCATAAATTTGAGCCCAGATTGGGCAATTTAGTAACATTCTGTCTCAAAAAATGAATGAAGACTGGAGTTGTAGTTCAGTACCAAAGTCCTAGATTCAGTCCCCAGGAACAAAAAAATAGTATGCAAATCAGAGAAGAAAAAATAAAATAAAATTTGTAAATAACATAACCATTGATTGAAAATCCTAGGACTCTCTTAAAAAGTATTAGAAATTAGAAATTAACTCAGTAATGTTATAAAACACAAAATTTAACAAGCAAAAGTGAGTTTTGTATCAGTATACTTACAACTAATCATCTGAAAAAGAAATAAGGGTAGCATTTCATTTACACCAGTGCCAAAAGGAATAAAATGCTTAAGGACAAACAGAATTGAAAGACTTGTATATGGTCAGCAGCATATTTTAAATGAAAGAAATCAAAGACCTAAACAAGTACTGAGAAACTTTCATAGTTTAAACTAGAAAACATTGATAAAAAAAATTAAACACATAAAATAATGGAAAGACTTTTCTGATCATGTATTGGAGGAACAAATGCTTTTAAACATGTCTGTACTATTCAACACAATCCTTCACTATGTGGTGCAGTTCCTATCAAATCTCCAGTACCATTTTTACAGGAACAGAAAGCACAGTTCTACCATCTGTATGAAACCACAGAAGACCATGAATACCCAGATAAACCCTGGAAAAAGGACAAAACTAAGGACATCACACTTAATATAGTAATATCTTAGTTCATTTGGAAACCATTCGATTGACAAAAGCGCTCCACAAAATTTTGTTTCCATTCGCAGACTTCACAAACTTAAACACGACCACGGCCATCTTCCCCACATAATACAAAGGCAGATATCATCCCCCAAATCATAAAACAAATCAAGTTCTCAAACCGAGGTACTGCTTATTAAAAAGAGACAGTAAACAAAACACCACAAAGTCACAAATGTTTTTAGTGTCCAGCTATTAAATATTAGAAAATTCTGAAAAATGCTTTTATTTATGCTATTCTGATTTACTGAGAAGTGTGTATTGAAAGATATTCTTAACAAGTTTAGTTTACCATTTTTATTTTTAAATCCAAAAAAAAAAATCACTGTTGCAGTGTTGATCTGGCAAATTACTGATTTAAAATCCAAGATAGATTTTTCCAGTTTGCTAGAAAATTCAAATGCTCAAGGATTTATTTTATCTCTTTGTACTGTAGATTTTTTTCTTACTCTTTAGGATAACTGTTTTAAAGGTTTACTTTCATTCTGTGAGAGTTTGATATTTGCATGTGAACTGCTCTAAATGGAATAGTTTCAAATTATATGGTAAATGTATCACTAAGTTTAGTTTAATTAGAAAAAAAAGTTAAGCAAACTCGAATGACATTTATTATACCAAGTTTTACATATAATAAGAGCTCTAATTACTTGAATTGATTACTTTATTTATTCAGAACAGAACACTTCCAGAGACTTAATTACAGGGTAAAACTGAGTATTTTCAGATTTATAGTATGTCAGAAAAGGTGAAACTCTATTAATTCAAATATCATCCATTTACCATGTGTGTACATTGACTCTTACATGAAAGCATCTGTGCCTATATGAGTTTCAAATATTTTGGCTCATTAAAGAGGCTATTTATAGCTGACTCTGAAATTCATGATTGGAATTATTTATGAAATGGTTGACTTTCTCATCAGCTATAGGAAAAAAAAAACCTAAATGAGCAAACCTAATTTATACTACAGTTATTTCTCCATATACTGACAACTGATTTCTTACAGTCTCACTGAGCTTTATCAGATACTGCTTATATTTATTATCTGTGCTTTTGTCACTTTGTCCTCTACCTAAATAGATTTACATTTACATGAGTTCAAGATCGTGTCTTTATGCTTGGATATACCACTTGATACACTTTAGTCAGATTAATCATATCCAGTTAAGCAATACAGCAATTTGGGGAGTAACACTTTTGAGGAATGACAAACCATCAACATATTATCATCCTCTTTATTCATTTCTCCTCTGCACATATTTTATTTATTTATCTTGGTTTACTTGTGTGTTATTTAATCACATATGTTCCAAAGTCAGATGAAATTGTAATTTTGCAGGGACTTCTCTGGGAAAAAAAAATGAATGGAAACATGTAAGAATGGAAGGATTTCAAAAGTTTTAGATCTTAGAAAACACATTTTTCTAATATTGTTTTTTAATGTTTTTGAACTGCTTTTTTAACTTTTGTATTGAAAATAACTTCAAAAGAAAGATCAAAATAATGTATTAAGAAATATTTTTCAAAAGATGTATATAAAATAACCTAGCATAAGGCAGTACATCAAAGGATAGACACTTAGAAATTAAAAGTTGAAATCTCAATTATGATACCTTGCACTGCAAAGATACCAGTTTTTGTTAAGCTAATTAGTCTTCCAAAATAGAAAGTAGTATAATTGAGTTTATATGGAGATGAGGTGAAATTGAAAACAATTGCATATTTCCTGAAATTTATATTCCTAAATTATCAAACATAATTGCTTTTAGTTGTGCAGGTAATTGTTTTGTAGCTTCTATAAAAATACTGGAATATGTTTCTGCTTTGACATTTTTTCATAATCCACATTCCAATAACTTCACTTCAAAGACTTCAGAATGTGTTATAGTTTTAACTCATTAAATCACTGCAAGGAATTTTTCAGTAAAAGGAAGTCATTCTATGGATAAACCCTGCAAAATTTCATGTCTCTTTCTTCAAAGTGATAACCATTGCTTTTTAGTATAAAATCAATATAAACATTACACAAGTGTTCATATTAGAGGTTGTAAAACCGTATATTTTAACAATCCATTTTCAGTTAAAATGCTGAAATGCTGAAAGTAATTCTATCATTGAAAACCTTGTAAAGATTTTTACATAGATGAGCCTGTAATTTTGTTAACATGTTTGACATTTTCTATCAAAAATGACAGGAAACTTAAAGACCTAAGAGGTCATCATTTATTAAAAAAAGAAAGAAATGAGAAAAATATTTCATGCAATGAATTCACAAAGGACCAAACCATGTAATTTATATGAAAGGAAAGCACAGCAAAATTTGAGAAAGGAAAAAAGGTTGATTATAGTGAATTAGTACAATGTGTAAAATAATAGCCAAATTAAGTTACAAAAAAAATCCTCAAAAATCACAGACATACACTTGAACAAACATTTATTTTGCGTTTATGCAGCTATTCACTGCATGTTTGGGGTGGGGGAGGGCTTGGCACCTCACAATGACAATGTCCTAAGCTGAAGGAAACTTTATACTTGGAAGATGAGGACACTTTGTTCATTACAACAAGTACAGAGAGAATCCCTGAAATAAGGCACATCACTTCTCACAGCCTAATGGACAGAATTATCTTCTCTAGCTTGCCCTGCAGAAGCTCAATAATGTGTTTTCCATATGGATCCAGAAAGTAAGGACAATCATGTCATAGCACTACAGTTGTTCACTGCAGAAAAATGGAAGTATTCCTATTAAATTGTAGGTGATAAAGCAGCACCATCTCAAGATTACTACCATGTAAAGCTTAACAAAAGGGTACGTTCTGAGGAATGCCTCATTAAGCAATTCCATCACTGGATGAATATCACAAAGTGTACTTATACAAACTAAGAGAGCTATGATATTACTAGAGGATACAACCTATGGAATCACCATTGTCTATGACAACCAGCAGTGACAGACATACTTAAGTGGTATAAGACTGTATTTAACTAGCTTCAGGTACTCATCTTCAATCAATATTTTTTCATGGGAGTGAAACATTCAGTTTTTTCAGCAGTCTACCTAATTTTTTATGAAACAAATTATGGTTAAATGATATTTTATTTCTATTTTTTTAACTCTATATCTATGCTTGTATTTCTATTTCAATCAACTGTATCAAATATTGTTGAATATGTACTCGTATCTCTTCATTTTGAAATTACTTTAGAAGAGACAATTCTTATTCTAAGTAAAAAAAGTTATCAAATTCTCACTGTATGACAACAGAGAAAGAAGTTTCTACTCTGAACAAATGTATGATGATAATAGCTATTGTCTAAAATTGGTTCCTAATAAATAAATACTTGTACTTACACATTAAAAATGACAGAAAAAGCAAATGGAAAAGATAAAGGAATTAAATGGATTAGGACTCTAATAGAAAAGTGCTGTTCAGTGACTAAAATTACAAACATACAAATTTGCTAAAAGTAAAAACTTTTTTAGAGTTCACATTAATTTGAAATTAAGTTACATATGCAAATGCATAGATATGCAAAATGTTTAAAGTGATTCATAAAAAGATATTTACTAAAGTAGAATTATAAACAAAATTTATACTAGTAAGTGATTTTTTTTCTGTGACACAAAATTAAATAAAAATTAGATTTTAGTAGTTCTGAGTATATTTTTAAGAGGCACTTATGAAAATTTTATGAGTTCTACAAGCTCTTTTTTGGGAAGCACAGTGTTGAAGCCAATTAAATGATAACATTTACTGGGCACTTTCTGGCTAGGATTTTAACAGGATCACCCTAATGTTTTAAATTATTCAATAATGAATCTAACATGGAATCATTAGATCAATTAATATTCCCTGTCTGGATGAGAAAACTGAGCTACATGAGTTGAGTGATGTATCCAAAGTTACCCAGGTTAGCAGGTGCTTGATCTGAGATATAAGTATGGAGTCCATGGAACTGAAAATGTTTCAGTAGTTGTAATAGGGCCTCTTCATAATAAATTTTTTCTTTACTACTGAAAACAAGATGAGAAAAGGCTATACTAAAACCAAATAGTGTCCAAGAAAGGACTATAAGGAAAAATGAGAGGAGGAAAAACACAAAATTCAAGAAATATGAAAAAGAAAATAAAAATACTATTAAAACTATGAAATTTATAGTTTTAATGAGATTTATTACAGATATAAAACAAAAATATAGCAGAGTCTCTGTCCAGCAACTTTCCTACACCTGGGAACCATCTTTGAGGTCCATGGAGACCAGCAATCTGTGCCCAGCAACCCACAGTCATCCAGGAACCCTCAGTTAGGCTTTCTGGGTTTTGGAGTCTGTGCCCAATGGCTAGCCCACACCTGGCAACCATCTCTGAGGCCTGCAGGGGCCAGGATTCTGCATTCAATGACCTGCAGTCATCCAGGAACCCTAAGTGAGACCCATAGGGATTGGAAGTCCATGCCCTATGACCCACAGTCATCTGCAGGGACTAGGAGTCCACTCCCAGCAACCTTCCCACACAAGGGAACCATCTCTGAAGTCTGCAGAGACTTGGAGTCCACATCAGTGACCAGAAGTCATCTGGGAACTTTTGGTGAGCCTGCAGGGATTGGGAAGCTGCATTAAGTGAAGAGCCTGAACCCAGGTGAGGCTCATGTCAACTTGAGAGTTATACCTAGTGACATACCTGCACCCAGGAACCATCTCTGAAGCCCACAGATACTGGAAGTCTGGGCCCAGAGACCCACAGTCACCAGCAACTGTCAGTGAGAACCAATACTGTACAGGCTGCCAGTGTAGGAAGCAACTATAACTTGACATCCTGTTGGTACAGAGGAACACAAGAAAATGCCAAAATAGAAGAACGAACTTCCAGGCCATCCAGATCAAGTACAGGAGACATAAATACAGATTAAATTAGAAATCATTCACCTGAAATTTCTGAAATGATAGCAACATAAGTAAAGAAACAACTATCAGAGACCATAAAGGAAATAAGATCAGAAATAATCTCTTAGGTAAAAACAGAAATGATAAACATAATGAAAGATTTGGTGAGTGTATCCAAAGAAGATGTAGATAAAAAAAAATAGATAAGCATAGGAAAATGATAGAAACCTTAAATGAACAGTATAGGAAACAATTAGAATACATGAAACTGATTCAAGAAGATATCCAGGAAATGAAAATTTCCATTAACAGCTGGCAAAACCATATATAAGAAATTGAAGACAGACTTTCAAATCTTGAAGACAAAATTGCGGCTAGTGATCATGAAAAGAAAGATCTCCTAAAAATATTAAGGAATCAGAAAATAACAATTCAACAGCTGCAAGATGAAGTAAAGAGAAAGGATATAAGTCTGATACGTGTCAACATAAAAGGAAAAACACAACTGACATAAAAAGACTATTTGCACAAGTAAGAGTGGAAAGTTTTCCAAACATGGAAAAAGAATCTGACACTCAGATAAGTGAGGCATATAGAACTCCAATTAACCACAACCAAAATAAATCTGCACTCAAAATATAGTAATCAACATCCAAGAAATTCAGCATAATAACAGAATATTAAAAGCTGCTAGAGAATAAAACAAGATCACTTATAAAGGAAAACCTATCAGAATCATGGCAGACTTCTCAACACAAACCATCATCAAGTCAAGAAGAGTATAGAATTAAGTATTTCAAGTACTGACATAAAACAACTTCCAACCCAGATTGATGTAACCTGAAAAACTATCTTTCAAAATCAATAGAGAAATAAGATACTTCCATGACAAAGAACAACAGAAGAACTTCATGACCTACAAATAGAACTAATAAGAACTTCAAACAACCCTACAAATAGTACTGAAAAATATTCTAGAAAGCAATAAAAATGACCACAAAAAAGTTACCACTATTCCAAGAACAACAACAGAAGGAAACCAACAAGCAGGACAAGCAATTAAACAGAGGGGGAAAGTGGGGAATCAACAGCAAAAACATAACATGATAAACATAAGCCAATACATATCAGTTATAACAATTAATGTAAATGGCTTCAAATTACCAATCAAAACAAGCAGACTGGCAGAATGAATTAAAAAAATCCAACAATATGTTGTATACAAGAAACACATTTAACTCAAAAGGAAATTCAGACTAAAAGTCAAAGGATGGAAAATGATCCTCCATGTGACAGAAACCCAGAAAAAAGCAGGGGTAGTTATTCTGTTTACAGACAATGTGAACTTCAAACCAAGAATAATCAAAAAAGATAAAGAAGGTCACTATATACTTTTTAGGGAAAACTTCAAAAGGAAATGATAACAATCATAAATATATGTGCACCAAACATGGGAGCACCTGACTATGTAAAACAAATATTAATAGACTTGAAAAATCAAATAAGCAATAATACAATTATAACAAGCAAACTTAACACCCAACTGTCACAAAGAGACACATTAATCAAAAATTATCAAAGAAATAGTGGAACTGAATCAAACTTGTGAGCAAATGGACTTAGTGAATGTGTAAAGAGTGTTGCCCCACAACATCAGTTGCACATGGAACATTCCCTAAAATAGACCTTATGCTAACTCATAGAACATGTTTAAGTAAATGCAAAAGAATTGAAATTATCCCATGTACATTATCTGACTATATTGCAATGAAACTGGAAATTAATGACAAAAGAAACTGCAAACTTCCATAAACACATAGAAATTAAATAGAACCCTACTAAGCAACCAATAGCTCACAGAGAAAATTAAAGAAGAAATTATGTGATGTATATAATCAAATGAAAATGCAAATACAACTTACCAGAACCTGTGGAATGCAGTGAAAGCAGTCCTCAGAAGAAAATTTATAGTGGTGAAGTCTCACATCAAGAAAACAAAACAAGCACAAATAAACAATCTAATGCTACACTTCAAAATTATAGAAGCAGAATAAATCAAGCCCAGAGCTCCAAGAAGAGAGGAAATTTTAAAGATCAGAGCAGAAAATAGTGCAATGGAGACTAAGAAAATAATACAAAGAAATAATGAGTCAAATAGTTGGTTCTTTGAAAGAATAAATAAAATTAATAAACCCTAATCAACTTTATAAAAAATAAAAACTCAGATTCATGCAATAAATGCTAAAAAGAGTGAAATTACTACAGATCCTGTGGAAATACCGAACATCATCAATATCTACTTTAAAAACCTTTTCTCTCATTGGATCAAAAACAAAAGAAATGGACAGATTCCTAGAAATATATGCATAATCAAAGCTGAATCAATAAAATATAAAACTTGTGAATAATCCAATATCAGTTAAGGAAATTGAAAACATAATTAAAATTTATCAACCAAAAAAATGCCCAGGTCCTGATAGACTCACAGCTGAACTCCAGAAGAAATTTAGAGATGATTTAATACCAGTACTCCTCAAACTCTTTAATGAAATTAAAAAGAAAGCAATTTTTCCTAATTCATTCTGGGAGGCAAATATTATTCTGGTATCACAACCAGAGAACGACTCAACCAAAAAAGGATATTACAGGCCAATCTCTTTAATGAACAAAGAAGCAAAAATCCTCAAAAGATACTCACAAACAGAATGCAGCAAATTATTAAGAAGATTATACACTACTACCAAGTGTGATTCATCCCAGAAATGTAGGAATGGTTCAACATATGCAAATCAATAAATATACTACACAACATCAACAAAGTCAAAAACAAAAATCACACAATCATCTCAATAGATGCAGAAAAAGTTTTGATAAAATCCAGCACTCATTCATGATAAAATCCTAGAGAAAATTGGAATACCGCAATCTGAAAAAAGCCACCTATGACAAGCCAACAGCTAACATCAGACTAAATCGTCAAAAACTGAAAGCTTTCACTCTAAAATCAAGAACAAGACAAGTACTTCTATTATCACCACTACTCTGTCATGTAGTTCTGGAAATATTAGCCAGAGGAATTAGACAAGAGAAAGAGAAAAAAGAATAAAAATAGGAAAAGGAGAAGTTAAATTATCATTATTTGCAGATTCCATGATACTCTACATAGAGGACTCAAAAAACTCCACCAAAATACTTCTAGACTTAATAAGCAAATTCAGCTGCTTAACTGGGTACAAACTCAACATTCAAAAATCAATAGCATTCCTATACACAAACAACAAAACTCACTGAGAGAGAAATTAAGGAACCCACAACCTTCACAATAACATCAAACAAATGAAATACTTAGTAATAAATGAAACAAAGGAAGTAAAAATTTATACATTAAAAATTACAGTACTACCTTCTGCTGGCTTCTGTGCTCAAACTGGTGCTCTTACCCAGAGGGGGTGGTGGAAACCAAGACTGTCCATTAAGAAATGACATCAGTTACAAATGTAGTGCTTGAAAGGTGAATCTCACACTTATGTTTGTCAGGAAAAGCTAGAACTAATTTAACAATTCAAAAGGTAATGAGATGTTGGAACTTGGGGCTCTGGGAGAACAGACAGCTTGCTCGCTCCCC
This sequence comes from Hydrochoerus hydrochaeris, assembly GCA_004027455.1. Classification (NCBI taxonomy): domain Eukaryota; kingdom Metazoa; phylum Chordata; class Mammalia; order Rodentia; family Hydrochaeridae; genus Hydrochoerus; species Hydrochoerus hydrochaeris. Next base: position 94,637 of record PVLA01004799.1, read on the forward strand.
TGGTAAGCAGCTGGGGACCTGCTGGTGCATGGGCTAACAATCAGACATCGATCCACTCCACCCCACCCCCAGTTAGCAAATGGGAGCCAGAAGTCTGAATATCTCTTCAGAGGATGAATGTACACAGTGTGGCAAGTAACTGGGCTTTCCTTCTACCATCTGTTTGAAGAAAAATATTTTTATCACTGTTTTGCTCAGTTTTGATTAATGGTACTGCTCTATTCAGTGTTCTGTTTTTATAAGTTCAATATTTCCTTCCATTTTGTTCTACCAGATTGAAAGAACAGCTAATGTGAACAGAACTGGATGTACTGTTGTGCCTATTGCTGGTGTCCTGGTGACCTGCTGAAAGCTTCTGTGCCAATTTCACTGCACTGCCTGGCATGGGCTTGTTCTGTCTTGTTCTGCTGTATTTTGCTACCTTCAAAAAAAAAGTAAGTAAAAAAATGCTTACAAAAACCTTACTACACCAAAGCTGGTCCATGGGGCATGGATGAGGAAAAACTCAAAAACAGAGCAACAGAATTATATAAGGTGATTAAAAAGTAATTAACAACAGCAAGACAAGTCAGTAAGGTACTGAGCAACTTGAAATATATAACTAAACTGATAATGGACTTAAAAAGTAAAAGGAGAGACAGAAAGTGCTCTCGAGGATATAACTGCATTTATTTTTAAGTGTGTAGGATTGATAACCATGCTGCTAAGTTGTTATTGAATCATTGAACTTCTTTGCAGCCTGACTGTTTGAATGTCCACTTTGTATGTTTTAATTTTGTAGCTTGAACAACTATGTCTAAGAAGACACTATATGATTTATCAACTAGTGATTTCTTACTTTTTTTTCTGAAATTCTGTATTGGTTCTACCCCTTTTTCTGTTTTGCTTTTTTCCTCTTTAAATAAAATTTTAAAAAAAGTAAATAACAACAACAAAACAGATCAGTAAGGTACTGAGCAAGCTGAAACATGATATGACTAAACAGATAATGGGCTTAAAAAGCAAAAGAAGGAAAAGAAAGTGCTCTAAAGACTATAACTGCATGTATGTTAAAGTGTGTAGGATTGATAACCATGTTACTAAGGTTTTAATAGATCACTGAGCAGACCTGTTTGCAGCCTCACTGTTTAAATGTCCACTTTGTATGATTTGATTTTGTAACTGGAACAACTATGTCTAAGAAGACAATATGTAATTTACCAACTAGTGATTTCTTACTCTTTATTTTTTTCTGAAATTCTGTATTGTTTCTACCCTTTATTCTGTTTTGCTTTTTTTTCTCTATAAATAAAATTTTTAAAAAATTACAGTACTCTGAAAAAAGAAATTGAGAAATTCAGAAAGTGGGAAGCTATCCCTTGCTCACTGACAGGAAGAACAAACATTGTGAAAGTGGCCATATTCCAAAAATTGTTATGCAGATTTAATACAATCCTGATCAAAATACCATTAGCATACTTCACAGATCTAGAGAAAACATTCCTAAAATTCATATGGAATCATAAAAAACTGAGAATATCAAAGGTAATCCTGGGCTACAAAGGCAAGACAGGAAGTATCACAATCCATGACTTGAAATTATACTACAAAGCTATGTTGATAAAATCAGCATGGGACTGTCAATAGATCTAAACAGAACAGAAGATATAGATACAACTGAAAAAACAGTCACTTTATCTTTGACAAAGGGGCTAAACATGTTCACTGGAAGAAAGACAGCCTCCTTAATAGTGGTGTTGTAAAAAGTGGCTTTCTACATGTCAAAGGCTTAAATTATACCCATGCCTAACACCATGCACTAACTAAAGTAAAAATAGATCAAAGATCTAAATATTAAAACAGAAACACTAACCCACTGGAAGACAAAGTTTGTAGGAATCTTGAGGACATAGGAATAGGCCAAGAATTCATGAACAAAAACCAGACTTCATGGGGAATACTTCAAAGAATCAACAACTGGGGCCTCATCTTATTAAAAAGTTTTCTCACAGCAAAATAAATCATCAACACAGAGTGGGGAAAAATTTTTAGTCAACTGTCCCTCAGACAAAGGACTTTTATCTAGAACATATAAAAAACAGAAAAATTTCAGATCCTCCAAGTTCAAAGACCTACTCCATACTCCTTGGATGAAGAAATTCAAATGGCAAATAAATATATGAAAAAATGTTCAACATCATTGGTCATTCATTAAATGCAAATTAAAACAACACTGAGATATCATCTCACTCCAGAAAGAATGGCTACCATCAAGAAATTAACCAATAAGAAGAATCCTTCTCCATTGATGTGGGAGTATAGACTGGTACAACCACTGTGGAAATCAGTACAGAGAGTCCTCAAAAAATTAGGGTTAGAGGTTCCATTCAACATAGCTATTCCCCTTCTGGGTACTTTCCCAGAAGAATTGAAAACATTATACTACAGTGATATATGTGCACTCATGTTTATAGCAGCACAATTTGTAATAGTTAAATCTTGGAAACAACCCAAATGCCCATCAACTGAGGAATGGATTTAAAAAGATGTGGTCTTTTGACATAATGGAATATTACTCAACCATAAAGAACAATAAACTCAAGGGTTTTATAGGTAAACAGATGCAACTAGAAACCATAGTCCTACGTGAAATAAATCAGACTCTCATGTGTAAACACTGTGTTGTCTCACTAGCTTAAGAAACTGAAAAAGTAAATGGCATACAAAAGTTGCAATAGATATAGTAAAAGGGAAAGAAACTGTTCAAGGGAAATTACATTGTTTGATCAATCTTGCATGCTGTATCTGATAGCCTGAGCAACTACTTTGAGGATAACAATATATGCAACATGGTTCAGTTCCTATCATCTTGTTTTGGGATCCTATATCACCATTTTTTCTTGTTGTTGTCATTTTGCTTTTGTCGTTTTCTATTTGCTTCTTGATATTTGCTTTTTTCTCTTTAAAATAAAAAAAAAATCCAGAAAAAAAATATAAAGATATGTTATTTAATGGGTACTAATTTTTCCTTTTTCTGGCAGATTTACTTAATTTTTTGTATTATTCCTTCAGGAAAAAGTTTACCTTGTTAATCAGACTCTCGTAATGGGTGTGTGCATGCTCATGTACTGGATGATTTGTGCTGTCTTCACTTTGTGCATGGCAGCTGGCCGATATTCTTCCAGGTATTGGGCTTTTCTCCTCTCATCTTCTCATCCTCCATTAGACCCCCAGCTTTCTTTTTCTTTTTTTTTTTTTTTGAGGGGGTTCAGATAATCAAACTCAGGACCTGGCATTTGCCAGGCAGGTACTTGTGCTGCTGAGCTATAACTCCAGCCCTATGCCCCAAGGTTCTTCACTCCCTCTTCTCAGGTTTCCACATTGAACAGCAAAAACCTCCAGCATGTCAACATCTTGTAAATGTCTGATCTTGCCACTTCTACTAAATTCTCATTGACCTAGGAAATCATAGCATCAGCACAGATTTAAGGGCTGTTGAAGTACCTTCCACTCCTGTTGGAAGACTGACAGTTTTGATAGAAATTTCTGCATTTGTCCACTGCATCTAAGTTGTCTAATTTTGCATAAAACTGATTGCAATATTCTTTTATAATAGTGATGATATTACTATAATGATTAATCCTCTCTGTTTTCAAAGATTGATATTATTTTCATTTTATGGAAACAAAAGAACTATGACTAATAATATTTAGCTATTAAGACAAAAAAGTAGTTTGGCAGTTTAAAAATAGTTTGGCAGCTTAGTTAGTTAGAAGAATTACAGGCAGTCAGACAGGGCTGGACCTCAAAGGAGCCAGAGCAGAAGTACAAATACCTTGCAGCCTTGGAAGAGACCAACACCTACCCCTGTGGGCCTGATCCCAAGACAAAAGACAAAGCAAATACAACCACATCCTAAGGATCCACAGTCCAGATAGTTCTCTATCCTGATAGTTCCTGACCCTGAGGAAGTCAGGAGTCAGCATCCTACCCCCTACAGGAGAGTCATTGCTGTTAAGCAGGCCCGCTTACTATGTGACTGGCTCCCCCATTTGTTCCTGATTTAATCAACTTTACCTGAGCAATTAATCTTATTGGTTGACCACAGTTCTGTCCCATCTTATGCTCACCTTGCAAATTCCCATTTTCTCCACCTTGGACCCATCTAATGTCATGATTTTACTTTATAAAAGTCCTTTAAAAAGCCAGAGTCTCTGGCAACCCACTCGGGACCACTTCTGTCTCTCAGACAGAAGCTTTCTTTCTCTCAGTAAATATATTCTGCACTTCACCTCCATTGTTTCTAAAATTCATTCTCCAATTATAGAGAACACAAACTCATACCAGACATATAATAAGTCACAAGTTTCATTCCCTTATATCAGTAACACTGCACATTTAAAAACAGATATAGGCCAAAGATATAGCTCAGTGGTATAGACACCTGCCTGGCAAGCACAAGGACCTGAGTTCAATTCCTGGTACAAAAAAAATTCATGTATTAAAGTGCACTCTATTCACAGTGTTAATCATAAGTTATTTTTCTAGGGATACTCTGGAGTTAATCTGGACACATTTCTTGGGAGGAACAAGATAATTAATTGGAATGTGAAGAATGTGATTCTGTTTCCTCTCCTGAGACCAGGGGCTGAGGACATTCAGGGGCAGATGAGGCTGCTTTGGTAAGGCAGAGCACTCTACCTGCCGCCCATATCCAAGAAATCTTTTATTAATAGATCCTCCTCCTATTAGGAGTCATTATTCATGTGCACACACTATCAGGAGGGAAGAATGCCGATCTTCAGACTGATATTAGTGTAAAGAATTTTAACCAGTATGAGAAAACACGGGTCTGACCTAATTTTTTCACGTTTATCTCTTTTTGTTTTTTAACAAGATAGAACATTCATTATAATCACAGAACCATTTTACATTGAAATGAAACTGCATAGTTTAAAATTTCATATATTTTCTGAATTCTTGTGAAGTGCAGCTCTTAAAGCACACGTAAATGCAAATCCTTCCTCTGCAACACTTTTTAACTTTTCATGATAATCAAAATATTATGTTTATTATATATATTTGAATGTTTTAATTTTTAATGCATTTGTTATCAATTATGACATTTTATAGTTATATTGTCCATTGTCATGTACTTACAAAATTCACAGAAATAGACATGACAAAAATAGACATGATATACCAGATAACTGATATTATGCTTTATAAAATCCATCTATAAATTCTCTTTCAAGAATGACTTATGATTCCATGATTTTGTAAAACACTAAGATACTACAATTAAAGTATATTTTGCAAAGTTTCAGGACCTTGATGAATGTGAAAAGTATAGACATGGTCTACATATAAGCATATATCTATTTTTAGTTGGACATGTGTGTATATATAAAACATTTATATTACCAAATACAATGAAATTATTTTTAATGAGCTCAGACTGCCTGAGATCTAGGATGTCATTTTATACCTGTACTTATTGTAATATGTAAATTAAGGCTTTTAGCATGATGCATAAATTAATTTGACTAAACTATTATTGAATAATTTAGAAGTTATTACATTTTCCCTTTAAAAAACTGGATTTATATGTGATTTCCATGCAAAGAAAAGTGTTTTGTGAATGTCACTTGTAAAATACATCTTATGAAGGATTCCACATTCAAAATTATTGATGAAGTATAAGCCTAGAGAATTTAATTTCCCTCTACTTCTTTATCTATACTTCACAATATCCCATCTCTTGAGCTTAATTTTCATGCTACTGTTTAAATGCATATTTTGGTTATTGCATAAAAATGTCCAAACGCACATTGGAAGTAAATTTTTCTGACCTGGAAACACTACCTCATATGCTCTCTTTCCCACCCCACGTTGTTTCCCATCTTCCTGTTCACTGAAGGTAGAAATCAATTCCATCTAATATCACCATACATACACACACACCTCTGCTCTATTCATAGATAATTCTATGCAAAATTATGTTAGTACTATCTTAATTCTTTACTTTGGAGAGACAAGAATACATTCAGGCCTTTATTAAGACCTACGATGTGCAAGCAAATGTGACATGCAAATGAATTTTAAAAAGGAAAGAAAAAGCAAACATAATTATCAGTGTGAATTACATAAAACTCAGTTAGGAGCTCAGGTAAAAGGTGTAAGCCAAAAATATGAACTTGGATATCATCATCTTGTAAATGATGTAAGTACAAAAGATGAAAGTAGATGACCAAGAGTCAGAATAGCTAGACAGAACAGTGGGTGCAATGGATAAGGAAGAAAAGGTCTAAGAACAGTAAAAAGAATAGTAGACTCTGTTTGGGATCCTGGCAAAGTCAGTAGATAGTTCAGTCTGAAAATCTAAGGAGAATAAAATAAAAAGAAAATGAATAATCAAGGAATGAGATACATGAAACAGAGGTTATGGGAAAGTTTCAAGTAATGGAATTGACATGATCTAGGCTAAAACTATAGACGTGAGCAGCTGAAATAGGTAGGGGCCAACCCCTTTGCAAGGAAGATTTAAAAAGGAACTGGGAGTCAAAGGTTGAGAGCTAGGTTCAGAGGTGCACATCTGTAATCCCAGCACTCAGGTGGCTGAAACATGAAGATCACCAAGCATTCAAGGCCAGCTTGGATGACCTTGTCTCAAAAAATAAAACAAAATTTAAAAAAAGAAGTTTGGAAGAATTATCTTTGCATTTATTCAAATAACCAAGAAATAAGACAAAGTACTTTAGAGAGAAGAATAATGAGGTAGTAGCTACAGTAAATTTTACTGACTGTTGGAATGAGTGCTCAGATGTATGTGAATGGCGGCATAGAGGGTGGAAAGGGTGTGTGCTGTAAGGCAGGAGCTTGTTAACTTGAGGTGAGTGTAAAGTACTGTGGGAATGTCTGTGGTAACCATAGCAACATCAGAGTAGAAGCCTAGTAGAACCAAGTTATATAGGTTTAACAAAAAGGTAATTGTGTGGGGAAGGGAACAGAGTATATCAACATGCAGGGATAAAGACCTTGGTCAGAAATGGTGTAGATTTAGAGTTTGTAGATATCCTAAAAGAAGACTTCATGGGAGGCTTGTTTTTTGCCAATAATCCTTGCTGAAAGCTTGAGAAATAATCCCCATCTTTTAAGGTTTGATTGAAATGTCAACATCTCTGTTCTCTGACTGTCAGAAGAGAATAGGCTTATTCACTCAGATTCTTTAGCACTCTGTTTGTCCAAGTATGACCCTACACCTCTGCTTGTCTTTCCTTCTACTCTGTGAGAATTTTCAGTGCAGAATTAGTTCATCCTAATATCCACAATGTCTAGCATAGACTCGGACATACAGAGGGCACTCAGGCAGATTGATATGTAGTTGAAATTCTGTATTCTAAATAATGGCTTCTCAAGCTTCAACATACACATAGATCACATAGAGATGTTTTTAAAATGTGAATTCTGGTGTCTAGGTTAAGTGTGAATATCTGCCTTTTTCACAAGAGCTGAGAGAGTGATGAAACTGCTTTGAATTAGTAGGTCCTAGAATATATCACATGATAGCAATTACATGTTAAATTTTGATTATACAGGTAGTACAGGATCTTTGGGGCATAAAAAGGATATACACTTGTGTGGATTTTTCAGCAACAGATTATTTTTACTTACATGTTAGATTTTTCATTGTTAGAATCTTTATTAAAGATTTGTATTTGATGTTGATTTTTAAGTAATATAACATTATAGTCCCTAAGATACTGAGTGAGAAAAAGTAACAAGTTTTATGAGGAAAAACAGATTAGTAGCTGCAAATCAATTAGAATAATTCCTGCTGATGAGCTAGTCTTTTGTTCAAGTAGTTAAAGACATATAGAATAATATTAGATATCATGTATAAATACATCTATTCCTGGATTTCAGGATCTAAAACATTATTTAGACATGGAGCTTCCAGTAAGATTGTGATTAGTAAGCTAGACATTTTGTTGAATAGTTTAATATTTTTAATTATTTAATATTAATGCAGCTTATGATTAGAGGACATGCATGATTAGTACCAAATGAGTAATATTTTTAAATGTGTGAGTAAGAGGAAATGCTAAAATCTCAGCAAGCTGAACCACTCAGGGACAAAGCATAAAAATTTTGAGTTCTTAAGTAGGAAAAAAATGTGTGTGTGTGTGTGTGTGTGTGTGTGTGTTTGTGTTATATTCAATCTATTTTGGTTCTAGACTAAGACAGATCATTTAATTAAATTTGAAATTAACTTTGTGAATCAACGGTTACATTTAATATAAGAAAAATGTGCTATTTAAATGTTTAAAGTAGTATTGTTGTAATCATACATATAAAATATATGTGTTATAATTCACTTTAACTTCTTGAGAGTAATAGGAGCACTATAAAATAAGGAACAGGTATACAAAACATTTTGTGATAAAACTTAAACAAAAAGCTATGCATTTGTTTACAAATTTGAAGCATATACCAATGAAAATTGTCCTCAGGAAAAACTACATTATCAAAAGCATGCCTTTAGAACTGGGCTATCTCATTAGCATTATCCTTCCGTAAACTAGGACACAAGGTTTATGCCCTTCCTCAGTTAATTGCCATGTTTTTGTTTTCTGCAGAGCTTCTAGAGACTGCTCTTTCCTTACATTCTGTGTCAGGATGTTATCTAGTTAAAAGCTTCAGATGAACTTCCAAATCTTAAAGCATTAGAAAATAAGTAATAGGCCTTGACAATAGAAACCCAAATCCTGTACTCATTTCACTCAGTTTTCATAAATGGATTTTATAAAATCTGACAAATTAAAAACTCTGTGCTTCAATTCTTCAACTTCCACATGACTTTCAAAGTACACAGAAACCTCTATTTAAAAAGAAAATCACAATTTTAAGGGTAGTTATTCATTGCACTGAATATTTGAGGCTAGAAAACTTTTGCAATTTACTATTTTTAAGTTACCATGTAAAATTTTAAAATATATATGAGCCAAATGTATATGCTGAAAGTTTCCTACAGTGTTTTAATAGCCAACTAATATTTGAAATAAACACAAATTGTATAAAGTTAATTTTAGAACATAGTTAACTGCACTGAAATATTGTGCAGTTATCTACAGACCCTAAATAATTTATTCTTTTTTAAGTGAAAAGAAATTAACACAAATATGTACAATTTTCCTCACAAAGTCCTGGGTTATTTAAGCATTCATTTATCTAAAAAACACAGAAAAATATAAAAAATCAACAAGCAATCAGAAACAGAAATTTCTTCCTTTTTTTCTACATCAAGTAAATTTTTAAAGATTACATGTTGAGAAATTATTCTTCTAGTTTTAAGTAAAGAGCATTTTATATGTTAGCCATTCTCTTGAATAAACATACAGTTAATTATTTTGGGGGTTAATATAAAATCCTTTTAGAAAGTAGGAAAACTTGCACTCTTTTTTCCTACAAGGAGTCTCGGTTTAATCATTTGTTTAAGCTTGCCAAATTTAACTCCTAATATTGCCTTTGTTATCTCCTCCCTGACAATATTGTTCAATAGGTTTTCAATGTCTTCAGTCAAAATCAATTTTTAAATTTTGATTTTGATTTGTTTGTAACTGATTAATTCTTACTTCTCAAATTTTTCACCTCTATTTGAAACCAAAAAGATTTTTAGAGTTCAATTATGTGGGACTTTTTACTCACAGTGACAAGTATTTTTCTCCTATCCTGTCTCCACATTTATTGATTATCAGAAATTGAAAAGTTTCTCCTAAAAGTATGAAGAAAACAAAGAATCTAAAATATGTAAAACATTTATTTAAAAAATCCATGTTTATGAGAGCATGCTACTAGATTTCAATGTGTTTTAAATCCATAAAAATGAAGACAATATATGGTATTAGAGAGCTATAATATGTAGATTAATTGACCAGAGTTAGAAATTTATAAATAAACTCTTACTTTATGGAAATGTTCAGCCAAAAAAATAAAAAATAAATTGATGAGAAGAGAGCATTCTTTGAGAAATTTTGGACAGTTGGATATTCATATAGGGAAATTAAGGAGTAGGAAAATGAGAAGCAGGAGGAAGATGGAAAGGATTTTATGAATTATCTCATCTCATGTACAACTCAAAAAAGATCACAAACCTGTGCAATCTATTCTTAGGAATTTATTCCAGAAAAAAATCCTAAAATTCCCACACAAAGACATATATATAAATGTCACTGCAAAATTAATTATAAGAACCCAAACTAAAAAATACAAATATCTGTAAGAGGTGACTGAAAAGGAATAATGGCCTAGAACTATAAAGCAAGGTATTATGAAATATAATGTGAAATAATATTCAACAATTAAAGTAAAAGTAATGTTGATTATGCTACTTATGGCTGAACCATAAAAATATTATGCTATGTGACAAAACAAGACACAAAACATGTATCATATGACTATTTTTACTTAAATGCTTAGAAAAACCACTCTGTAGGAATAGCAGATGAGTGGTTTCTTACGGCTGAGTATAAACACATAGGATTCACACATTAGTTTCACTATGAAATGAAGAGTGACCAACCATTTGTGTTTGCCTCAGGAAGTGGGACTTTCTGTGTTATAACCAGCAAAGTCTCAAAAACTTTCATTGTATTGTACACAGTGGTTAAATTTATGAAGTGTGCATTTTACCTTAATAAAGCTATTAAAATGAATAACAAAGATAAAAATATTGATGCGTTTCACAATTAGTATATTGAATACTATGAAAGCAAATACAATAATCAAGAGTAAATTTTTAGAAGGCCATAAATGTCAAAACAAGAAAAAAATTTGCCTCAATTTTTTGAGAGGTTAAATTACAAACAAAAGATAATTTTTTTATTAATATTTGAAAGTTTTAAAAGTTCCTTAAATTCTCAGGGAAAAGTAAATTTCTTGTCCAGATTGCATAAAAATTAATTTTAAATATCAATACAACATTAAATATCAAAGGTTACCATTTTGTATAGCAAGTTGAGAATCTAATTTGAGTCTGTCCACCTATGTCAAAACAGCTATTTAAGTTTTTCTTGTCTTAATTTCAAAGTAATTATAACATATGAAAATAGAATTAACCTTTAGTGAATTGTTTCCTCAAACACTGAATATTTGCTTGAATAAAATATTTTCTTCCTTCCTATAAAAGCAAACCATTATACTTTTATGTATTTTTATTTTAGTTAATGATGATAAATAATAGGATAAAAGCACACTTCATTTCACATGATTTTATTTATCTCCAATAGTTTACAGTGTTTTGCTTAAAGAATTGTAGCCAGAGGCATCATGTAATATTAGGGTACCATAAGGAAGACATACTGCGAATGTGTAACCAGAACTTTGCTCGGAGACTAGTACAAGTCCAGCGCTTAAGGTCATTTCAAGGAGTCGCTTTTCCCATCATCAACACTCCACCTCTACAGCTATACTAAATTTCCCACTTGATGAAAAAGCAGAAAGAAATTAAAAAGCCTGGCATTAGATCAGGTGTCGCCTCGTCTCGGGACCTGCAGGTTGAGGCCAAGTTGGCTTTTGAATATTTGGATAAGTGAATGGAAAATCCCAGTGGACTCAGAAAACATTTCTGAAGGATTGTGAAATTTGCAAGTTGATTTGTGAATTGCCATATTCAGCTTATCACTAGGATATTTCTGGGTTTAGAAATAGCAGAGAGAGTCAGCTATTGGAAAAGAGACAGTTTCCCTTGTAAAACTAGGAGAGACAAGAGGGTCTAAGATATTTGTTTACTCAAAAAGCTGCAAAAAATAAATCGATTAATACAACTGACTTTTTTAAAGGTAATGGATGCAGTTATTTCCTTCTATTCTTTCTCCAGTTTGCCCTCAGCAAGATTAAGAAAAGGGATGGGAAAGGGTGGGAGGGAAGGGGAAATACAGGAAGGGAGAAGATGAAATGAACGGGTATATCCAGGAAATGATGCGTGCTAGTTTTTGATATAGGAATACTGTGTACTTATTTTTAACCATAAAAAAAACCTTGAATCCTAGAACACAGCATGGTGCAGTGTTTTGGAAAATTTGCTCTATGAAAAAGAAAAGAAAAATTGGATAGTAGTTACAGGATGATGGGGATTAAGGAAAATTTATTTCTTTTTGCTATCAAAAACTGTATTTTCTCTTTTCATTCTCTTATCTCCTAAACTAAAAAGTTTCTCTCCTCAAACCATTATGTAAAGTTGCTGGTTAAACCTATTTTTCTTTTTTTTTTCTTCCTGTTACTCTTTCCAGTTTTAATTGCTATGATTTCCTTCCCTTCCTCCCTGAATTTCTAACAACTGTATCACCAACTTTCATAGAAAATGCTATTGAACATAATATCCGGACAAAAGATCCTTCTAAGTGTTGTCATAAGGCCTCAGAGCAGTACCTCTGAAGATACAATTGAGTGTACATCCTTCATACTTCACAGGGCAAAGATGGGCCCTGGTCAAGACCAAGTCTTCTCCAAAGTTCTAATGAGATGTGGAACTCAGGCACTAAAGGATAAGGCTAGTAATTAATCTGCACCCCGTGACTCATTATTGAAAGTACTTGTTGTTCCCATTGTTTTTCCCCTCTCTTATTCTGTCATTAATTTATACTTATCTATCCTTATTTATAAATTCCTTAAAATACACCAAATCACTTTGCTCATCTAATGTACATCTCAGAAAAGCTAGCATCTCAGAAATGCTATGTTTTAAAATTTTGTTTTATTAATTTATTAATTAACCAATTTATATTCTCTGAAATGCAATCATCCACCTATTAATTCAATGACAAGGTACATATTGAAATAATTTATATATTGAAATAATACATATACATATTGAAATAATTTTACCAGTGAGGTAAAATTTATTATTAGGAAAATAATTCATGATATTTCTCACTATTGAAAATGATTCAGGATAAAGGTACAACCTTTGTCAAAAAAACATGTTGAACACAGCAATATTTCAGATCATATGTAGCATGATGTACTTTAGGTACTTTCATGGTGTTATCTGTGCCTGATGGAAATTTGAAGAGTCACATAAATTGCTAATAGATGAAATGTTGTACATAATACACCTATAAATATTCAAAGGGAGAAAATAAAATCAGAAATACAGTATAAAATTCAATTATTTTCTGTTCTAAAGAGTAACTTGTCATCAATGATATTGCCAAAGAGACAAGTCTGTACCATGAGAGAGTTAATACAAGCTAACTGACATAAATATCTATAATTTCAAAGAAGCTTTAGATAGATTTATACACTAGCTATGATGTCAAATTTGTGCATGTTCAGGTTTTGTCATTTAGGTACAATAGACTAGACTAGATGTAGTATTTTTCAACCAGACTAGATGTAATATTTTTCAACTCAATAATAATAAGTGTAAGATTGCACTCCTTTTTTTTTTATATCAGTTGAAAAGAAAGCAAAATGAAGCAACCAAAAGAACCACAGTACATTTAGACCATGGTAACTGTGGGCCTTCAAATGCAAGTGGTAAATACCAGGAAAGGTAAATGAAACAAGGGAAGTGTTTTAGACAAAAATGTCCTCTGCACAGCTACTTGACGTAGATGAATGGTAGAAATTGCTGGACATTTGAGGTTCTTCTTTCAGATACGAAGAGTACAAACTAACCTTATTCTCAGTTCTAAGAACATTATGAAAGTTGTAGCTATGTGATAAGCAAAACTTTTCTTTAATCAATATTTAGGCTCTTATTTAATTGTTAATTTAATGCAAGAATGACTCTTTAAAAAAAAAACCTTAGTTAAATGTGAACTTTCATTTTTGTTTTGTGTTTTTACTTACAGAAGATTAAATCCAAGGGTGTGGGGCGACTGGACTATGTCCCAAGCCCTTTACTTTTTAATTTTGAGACAGTCATGCTAAATTGCTGATTCTGGCCTCAAACTTGGCCTCAAGCAATTCTTTTTCTCAGCCTTTGGAAGTACAGGCTGTGTCACTAAGACTAGTTATATAGGAATTTTTAATATAATTCACTTGAGGTACTTGTTTCCCTTTCAAATGAAAAATCATATTTTAACACTAAAAATATCTTTTTACACTAAAATATCTGTGACCTTTATTTTCAAATGTGACTTGATATCACTTTGCATATTTTCCATAGAATGTATATAATTTCATAGACGTGAGAATGAGACATTTTTAGTACAATCTTTTAGTGCCAACTTTTCTACATTTTAGTATTGTATTCATTTTCTTTTTTGTAGATTTTTTTAAATTTTTATTTAAAGGGATAAAACAGAAAAAGGAGAGAAACATTACAGAATTTCAAAAAAAACATAAACTGTAAGAAATCACTAGTTGATAAATTACATATTGCTCTTTTAGAAATAGTTGTTCAAGTTACAAAATTAAAGCACACAAAAAGGAAACTCAAGCAGTGAGACTACAAACAGATCTGTTCAACAATCAAACAAGAACTAAGAAATATTGGTATCAATCCTGCACACATAAATATACAGGCAGTTATATCTTTTATAGCACTTACTATTTTCTCTTTTTTACAATAGCAATTATACATTTTTTATTTAAAGGAAAAAAACAGGAAAAAGTTAGAAATATTACAGAATTTCAAGAAAAGAAGATAAACAGTAAGAAATCACTAGTTGATACATTACATATTGTTCTTTTAGAAATAGTTATTCAAGTTACAGAATTAAAGCACACAAAGTGGACACTAAAGCAGTGAAAGTGCAAACACATTTGTTCAACAATCCAACAAGAACCTAGAAATATGGTCATCAATCCCACACACCTAAACATACATGCAGCTATATCTTTTGTAGTGCTTCCTATTTCCTCTTTTTTTACAATAGCAATTATACATTTTTAAAATTTTATTTAAAGAGAAGAAAAAAAAAACAAAACAGAAAAAAGGGTAGCAACAATACAGAATTCTAAAAGAAAGAAAGAAAAAGGAGAATGAGAGAAAGCCCCACTAAGAAATCAGTAATTTATAAATTACGTACTGTCATCCTGGATGTAGTTGCTCAAGTTACAAAGTTAAAAGTTACATAGTAAATATTCAGTCAGACTACAAACAGCTCTGCTCAAAAATCCAACAAAGATTCAGCAATATGGTCATCTATTTTACACACTCAAACATACATGCAGTTGTATCCCTTAGAGCACTTTCTTTTCCTCTCTTTTTTACAATAGCAATTACACATTTTGGTTTTATTACTCGTGTAGTTCTTATTTACTTTTTACGCTAGAGACACAATATGATATTTATAAATATGATTCTTATTTATTTCACTAATGAGGGTAGTCTCAAGTTGTCTTCATTTGCCTATGAAAGCCTCAAGGTCATTCTTTTTTATAGCTGAGTAATATTCCATTATATAAAAAATGCCACATCTTTTTCAACCACTCTGCAGTTGATGGGCATCTTGGTTGTTTCCAGGATTTAGCTATCACAAATTGTTCAGCTATGAACGTGGGTGCACATATATCACTGTGATATGAACTTTTCAGTTCTTTCGGGAAAATACCCAGCGGGGGGGATAGCTGGATTGAATGGGGCTTCCAATCCTAGTCTTCTGAGAATTCTCCATATGGATTTCCATGTACTGGCTCAACTTTGCCATGTTATGTTCCAGTTGTTTCTTTCTGGTTTTCCTCTTATTTAATTGCTTATCCTACCTGGTGGTTTCTTTCTGTTGTTGTTTTGGGGAATGTGGTCATTTTTATCTCTGTCTAGTATGTCTTTCAGTATTCTTTCTAGGGTTGGTTTGGTGGACATGAATTTCTTCAGTTCTTCTTTGTCATGGAAGTGTCTTGTTTCTCCATTAAATTTGAATGAAAGTTTTGCTGGGTACATCAGTCTGGGCTGAAGGTTGTTTTCTTTCAGGGATTGAAATACCTCACTCCAAGCTCATCTTGACTTGAGGATTTATGCTGAAAAGTGCTGTGATTCGAATGGGCTTTCCTTAATAGGTGAGTTGTATCTTTTCTCTGACAGCTTTTAATATTCTGTTTTTATGCTGTATGTCTGAGATCTTAATTATTATGTGTCTGGGTGTGGATTTATGTTGATTGTGACTGTCCGGTGTTCTATATGCCTTACTTATCTGCATATCAGATTCTTTCCCCATGTTTGGGAAATTTTCTGCTATTATTTCTGTAAATACTTTACGTATGTCATTTGCCTGGACTCCTGTATCTTCGCTAATGCCCATTATTCTTCTATTGTTACTCTTGGCATCATCATGAAGCTTCTGGATTGTCATTTCATACTGCTTTGTTATTTTTAAAAGTTCTATCCTTTCCTGATCAGTAACTGTGATCCTGTCCTCAAGGTCCAAACTCCTATCCTCTGCTGCCTTTAGGTGGTTTTGCATGCTTTCAGTAGAATTTTTTGTTTCTCATATGTCTCTTTGAGTTTGTTTTATGAATTCTGCTTGTTTTCTCTATTGTTCATTCAAAGTTTCAATCAGTTTCCCATGCTCATGTACTTTTTTCTCTAGTTCTTCTTTAGCTGCATTCAACAACTCCTTTACTAAAGTTGTTATTTCTTTCTTTACATGGGAGACTACTTCTAATTTGATTTCCTCTATAGCCTGATGCAGCTGTTTTTTATTTCACTAGCTATCTTTTCAGAGATTCCTGGTGTGTTACTTTTGGGGTCCTCTATTTCAATGTCTCCTATACTTGCTTCTGGTGAACTATATGTTTGAGACTGCATTTGCTTTTTCGTTTTGTCATTTTCACTCTGCCTGATGTTTTCTATGTGTAGGAGGGGATCACACACACTCTTTTCAGACACACCAAAGTTTTACAGTTAGTTGGAGGGGGTTTTACTACTGGCCCTATTTATCCCCTGTACACCTCTGTTTTAGGGGTATACTCACCACATTGATACAGTCAATCCGGTGTAGTCCGAAGTTCGCCACCTGGGAGCACAGTTCCAAATTTTCTCACACTAACTGGATCCCACTGAGATCTTCTGATGTTCCAGGTGGGAGGGCGGGCCCATCTGTAGCAGTCCAGGGCAGTTTTCAGTCTTGGGCTGGCCCTCAGTGGAGGTTCCAGGGAGCCTATCCCTGAGGCGGGCCTGCGCTGAGTTCCCGGTGGCAGGGCGGGCCCTCAGTGGAGCTTCCGGGGAGCCCACCCCTGAGGTGGGGTTGTGCTGAATTCCCAGTGGCAGGGTGGGCCCTTGGTGTTGCTTACGGGCAGCCTAAGCCTGAGGCGGGCTTGCGCTGAGTTCCCTGTGGCAGGGCAGGCCCTTGGTGGAGCTTGAAATAGTTTTGTCAAGATAAAAATAACTCTCACCGGCTCCAAAACCGATATTCTATATTATCCGGAGACTCCAGCCTCTTGCCACATCAGCCAGCCTGCTCCTTAGTTTCCACTTTGGACTTTTTGTAGATATTTTTAAGATTGACTTCTCCTTAAGTATAAAAGCTATCAATGTACTTTTGTACTCAAGAATTGCTTCTCATTCTTTCACATAACTCAAAATGCATGTTGTTATTAATAATTATATTAAACTTCCCAATGATAGTCTCCTCAACACAAACTTATTATAAATCAGTAAAAGACCTTTGCACATTCATGGAAAATCTGGGACATAAGCAAGTTTTTAATAGCCTCTTGCATAGTTTCATCTAAGATGCAGGCAAGATTATTACTGACATGCAATTGAAAACTGGCAAAGCAAATGTAAAACTTAAAATTAATGAAATTATTTTGTTTCCTGCGGAAAAGTCTAAATTCAATGAAGAAAATTACACATTGCCATTTTAAAATGAGATTGTCACTATAAAAAATAATTTTCAAAAAATAAATTGGTCAAACCATTTAGAAGTAGAGAGCTACTTTTGTGTAGGAAATTAATATTTTACCTAATATTCTAATCAGTCACTGAGATATTTATTTTTCTACTTGATATATATGCAACTTCAAACTTAACATAAAGTGAGTTATTACTGTGTGTTTTTGATGAGTTGTCACATATCAGTTTGGTTTGGTTTTATAACTAAAAATATGAAAACACCAAGTCTATAATAATTTATATTAGAGTAGAAATGTCATGTCATCCTAAGAAAGCATATTTTAGGATATCTGATCACAAGTTTATTTGATCAGATATCTATATATCAGAAAATAGAGACTTTCTCTCTAAAACAGTTAAGCATAGCTCTCTATCTAAATGAAGTATTTTACATATAATATCTTCTAATATGGCATGTGTTTTCTTCTGCTTAATAATAGTTACTATAAATTAATTTCTTTATATGTCAACATATGCACTGATTATAATCTCACTAGAAAATAAAGTCTAGACTCATGCATCTAAGGAAATCTAATGTTTTTACTACAACAGTATCTTGGTATTTTTTGTTCCTTCATTTAAGTATTTTTTGTAGCCATGCTGAGGATTGATTTCAGGTCTTTATCAAGTTAGGCAAGCTTTCTACCATGGAGCAGCATCCCTGGTGCAACATATATTTTGTGTTAAGTAAGTACTGCCAATGCATTTACTAAAATAAAAATTTTATGAAAAATGTTATGGACTAATTCTACTATACCATACAAATTTTGCTTCAGTGTATTAGCATATAGGTTTAACTCTTTATATTTATTGGTATTTAGTTTATTAAGTATTCTGTTTAAATTAGCCATACTTTTGAGTGAGAGAATGTTTTCTTGAGAACCATATGATAGTGCATATATATTATCTCATCTGATATAATTGCTGCTGCTGGACAAAAAGTGTATACCATGAAATAAAATATAATTTAACATAATTTAAATATGATAATGTCCATAGTGTCTATAACTTACTCACCCATGGCATCTCTGTTATTATGTGACTTTAAATTTCTAATAATATCATCACTTAAAACAATATTATCAATGACTTACTAAAATATTCCATTATTTTCTCTTATTCCTCAATCTCCCTTCTACCCTCCAGCCTGTTTCTCCTTCCTTCTTTCTACCTTTCCTTCCTTTTCTTCCTCCTTCTTCTTCTTTTTCTCTCTCTATCTCCCTTTCCTTCTCTTTGTCTCTTGCTTCCTCTTTATCAGAGACAACATTGAGAGAAAAGTTTCTTAATTATTCAACATGCATTATTCTGGCTTCTCATCATATATCTGGCTTCTTATTGAACTTTTCAGTGCTCCCTAAATACTGAGATCAACCCCTATTGACCCACAAATTTTTGAATTGCCACAAATTTGATTTGATTCCATTCTATTTGTGAATTGCCACAAATTTGATTTGATTCCATTCTATTTGATTCAAATTTCTCAAACTCTGTCAATAGCCCCTCATTTGAGTAAGGCAAAGTATAGGCAAATGGCACAATAAAAGATGGGTAGAAAGAGACAAGGGTATAGACCTTTTCCAAATGGAAAGAGGTCCAGGATACTGAGGGTGAGGGGGAAGGAAAATAAGTAGAACTAAGATATGTCACGTAAAGAAACCTAATAGTCTCAGTGAATGTAAGCAATAATACATCATAAATGTGAGATAACAGTAAAATCAACAAGAACAAAAATGAGGAAAGGGGATTTAGAGGAGAAAGGTGGGTGGAAAGAAAGGGTATTTAAAAAGATAAATGTGACTTTTTTTCCCACTCTGTAGGTTTTCTCTTCAGTCTGTTGATGACTTTTTTTCTATGAGAAAGTTTTTTAATAATATGAGATGTCAGTTGTTGATTATTTATATTTCCTGTGAGATCAGGGTTTTGTTCATTAAGTCCTTGCCAATAATATCTGAAATCAATAGACACTTCCCAAATGATTAAGTAGAAATAGCAAATAAATATGTGAAAAAATATTGAACATCACTGGTCATTTGAGAGATGCAAATGAATACTGAGGTTCCATCTCACTGCAGAGAGAATGGCTGCTATCAAGAAATCAAACAGTAACAAATGCTGGTGGGGGTGGAGGGAAAAAGGAACCCTTCACTGTTGATGGGAGTGTGTACACCGGTGTAACCATTATGGAAATCAGAGTAGCAATTCCTCAAAAAACTAGGACTAGAGATTTCATTCAACCCAATTATTTCTCTTCTTAGTATCCTCCTGAAAGAATTAAAAACACATATCTGTAATTGTTCATTTACTGTGTCAACTTGAGAAGTTTAGAAGCTTAACTAAGTGACTCAGTAGTACTACATTGTAGGATGTAGAGAACCCACCCTAGGGCAGGCAGTCTGCTTATAATGTAAGGAAGGAAAAGAGGTTTGCATTCCCCCATTTTTGCTCTTGATTCTTTTGCTGTCTTCTGCTGACATGAACTATTGTCCTGTGACATGCCACCATGTCTTGGAGCCAGTTGATTATGAACTGAAACCTCCACAAACTGTGAGCTAAATAAACCTTTGACTTTAACTTTGGGTGTCACATATTTTGTCTCCACAATGAGAAAAGTAACAGATACAACACCACAGCTATATGCCAGGCCTGGTGGCACACTCCTGTTATCTCAGCACTTAGGAGGCTGAGGCAGGAGGATTATTGAGAGTTCAAGGCCATCCTGAATTGCATAGCAAAACTGTCTCAAAAACACACACACACACACACACACACACACACACACACACAGAAAAAATACTGCCACAGCTATATATGCACAAAAATGTTTATAGTGCCCAATTTATAACAGCTAAATCTTGGAAACTGCCCAAATGACCATCAATCAATGAAGAGATAAAGATAATGTATTTTTTTTATATACCACAGTACTACTCAGCTGTACAGAATGATAATCTTGAGCTATTTCTAGGTATGCATACACCTTGAGACCATACTCCTAAGTGAAATAATTCAAACACACGTGTAAATATTGCAGTTTTTCTAGTATGAGAAACCAAAAGTGTAAATAAGGACCAAAATGTATACCAGATATCACAAAATGGGAAGAAAATGCTCAAATGGTAAGGGATGCTAGGGAGGAGGAGGAGAAAAGAAGGGAAAAGAAAAAAAGAAAAGAAGGAAAAATGAAATTAAAGTTTTTGTAAATAAGGAAGAGAAGAGGGGTGGAAGGAAAGGTGAAGGAATGGGAGAAAATGAACAATTAAACTATATCATGTAAAGCACAATTTCCCTATCATGAATGTGATCATTATTTATATATAGAATGTAATAATAAATGGCAACTTTCACAAAAAAGAATCAAGCAGTTTTATGTACATGTACCCAATACCCAAGATGATTGTAAACTGCACGTACTGGAAACATGTACTAATAAAAAAAATGCATTAGATCGTTTCCTTTACCTTATGATCAAGAAAAAATACTCAAGCATTCAGCATGGCTTGAAGTTGCACCCTCGCCTTGGGGTCCGCACTCCTCCGGGTCACCCAGCAGGCTGACACCACCGTGCGTTAGTGCGGATTTGTGCCCATGGTGCCCTTCAGCGTGAATCAAAAATCAAATGACTGTTCTCAAACTACATTTTAACATATATCTCCCCCAATTTATTTTTGTAAAAAATTATAAATGTTTTTCTTATTCAGGGACCTCACTGAAATTCAATATTTCGTACTCAACATTTTGTTCTTTGTTTGTTATGTAGGTGTTGGTGGAGTCAACATGAGAATGTAAACTACTACTGAAAAAATACAACCTGATGGAGAATGAATGGAGTGATATAGTGCAGTTTAGGAAAAAAAAAACCTCAAGGGGGCAAGAACTGGTACCTCAAAATATAGGAAGTGGTTGAAGCATGATTATAACAGGATAGGATGTGAACATCGTAATTTAGCATAAAATAGTGAACTTCTACATAATCTTACGAGATTTTAAAAATTAATTCTTTGTCCCTGCAGAATCTAAAAATTCCTAGCATTTCCTTTCTTTCATCGGTGCACGTACAAGACTTCCACAGTTTTAATCACCAAAGTCAGCAGTGGGTGATGCTATGCAGCAATATTGAAGCATGCTGGTACTTTTCTGATATTTTTACAAAAATATTTTACAAAAATATTATTTTTGTAATTATGTCGTTATAAGTATATGATTACATTCATCATGGAGAATTGATACATGTCCATGACACATCTTAATTGTTTTTACCTTTCTTTCCTCACTCCTCCCTCCTCCTTAAAACAATAGAATTCCTTAAATAAAAATATCAGAATGCAAGGAATCATTTACAAGCTAAGGTTATAAAATGCCAACAACATTTAGGTGAGAAGAAAAAAAATGGTTCTTTGTGTTGTGTTTTTTTTCGAAAATAGTTTTTTAAAAACTGAATGTCAATCGTCCTAAAATTCAATGGATGGCACAATAAAACAGTGACTTGAATCTTATATTTTTGTTTTATCTGAATAATTGATTACATGAGCTCTACCTATTGTGAATATCCCAATGTTTCCAGAAATTATAGTTCTTTAAAATTGAGATATAGTAATGCTTGATTACTTCAAAAACAAAAAATAAGAGCCAAATAGTAGTTGACATCTATTTAGATACTACAGTTTTGATTTATGTTCTCATGAATAATAAAATTACAGCTCTGGAGCATGCATGCACACATAAAAAAACATGATAAATAAATATTTATAGCCAAGCACATTATTGGTATTTTCTTTAAATAGCAAAAAATATAAACACCAAAACCAAGTTATTTTATTAATTCAGCTATAATATTGTTTACATTTAGTGCAATTTTGAGGATCTTGGAATGAATATATAAAATATGATTAATTTTATTGACTGGTTTAAAAGATGCCTTACCAAAAATGATATATTGTGCTATAAAAAAAATGAAGCAACACATCAAAAATTAAAATGAAAGTTCAACTTTATCTGTTAATTTTATTCAATTCAGTATGCCACAGTTGAAATCTAAGGTTTAAAAAATATAGTACAAAAAGAACTTTTCATAAGAACTCTGGAAGCTCACTTAGGATTTCCATGTCAGTCCTTGGTTCTTTCCCTTATCAGATGGGCTAGTGCATGAGCAGTTCATGAGCACTAAACTCTGTAGGTATCAGGGTTTCTAATCACTTAATTAGAGATTTAACAGTGATTTTATAGCCTAGTTAGTGAATACTGTTTGCTTCCACAAAGCATTTCATTCATATTTTATCAAAAGGAACACACAAGGTGGCCAATTTTATTTTTCAAAATCTTTGGTCAAATTTTCCATCAAAACATAAAATCCTTTTAACCTTCAACATATGTTAGTTTGGGTGAAAATACACTTGTGAACTAATTAGTTTCATTTTACTCTTCAAAACTAAATCATGCTGAGAAACATGAGCATATTTTCCAGATGATGATTTTCACAAATTGTCAAAATACAAACATGAAATGCCTGGTTTCTTTTGAAACTCTCTCAATTCACATGTCAACATTAAGTAATTATTACTATTGAAAATAAAGTAAAATATTCATGGTAATGATCTTAAGGATAACACTATAAAGCCGGGCATGATGGCACATGTCTGTAATCCCAGCACTTGGGAGGCTGAGGCAGGAGGATCATTTGTGCTCATGATCACCCTGGGCTACATAGTGAGTTTAAATCAGGCTTAAACTATATATTCAGTGGACCCTGTCTCATATAATCAAAACCCAAAAAAAGGGGGAAGGGGCTTGATGCATTTGTGTTCTACACAATATACATAAGGCCAAAAGGAATACCTTTTAGTTTATCAAAATGACGAATTACAGCCAAAAAAACAAAATAAAGCACACAAAAACCTTTCTTTTGTAATAGCTTCTATCATCAATAAAAACTAACAGTTCCAAGATTTTTCTGTGCTGTTACAAACAAAAATAAAGACATTAAATGAGAAAGTAAATTGTGTGTGGTGTTATCTCAATATTTTGTAACATTTGTGAGTGAAAAATAAATGAATTCATTGGAATAGCAATATTATTTAAGCTTTGCACTTATGTGGTTGCTTTTGCTATGGCAACTTTATTCTTTACTTTAAAATAAATATATTTAGTCTCAGCACCCCAAATCAAGTCACTTTTGTAGCTTTAGCATTCGCGTGTAACAGAGTCCAGTTGGCTTTGTATGAGGTAATATCACTACTTGTCAAGGTGGGTCAGTTGTGTAACTTTACTATTCTAAATATAAAAGATTATCAGTATTCAAAAGGATTTAATATTATTTTTATTTTAAACATACTCTAATATTTTTTTGTTTTTATTTAAACATCAGGAAAAATATTTCAAAATAAACTAGGCCTATTCAAAAAAAAACTTGTTTCCATTTAAATATTGCATTTAGTCTATTGAAGTTTAAAGATCTACAATGAAAATTTTAAAAGGAAGCAAAGATACATACCGAGTAAAGATAAAAATGGCTTAAGGAGGGTTCAAACTGGAATCCCGCCTTCCTGCCGAATGAAGTCTGAGTATCTTTGCAGTGGTGTCCTTGAAGCCCAGTATAATCAAGCCAATATTAACAGGTGTTTTACTAATCTTTAGATAAGTATATCCAGTATTCATCCAAGCTGGTGCTCGTTAATAGAACATAATGTCCAAAGAACTCCTTCTTCACACACATACACACACACTAAATGTAGTGCACCTGTAACCTCAAAGGATAGAGGTGAGACCCAGAATATCAATGGAAGTGATGACTGTGGATAATTTTTTTCGAATCTGTATGAGGGAACAGAATGAATGGACAGAGAAACGAAATACAACTGTTTCATAGCTTGATAGTTCTTCTCTTCTTCACATTCCAACGTATCAGTCTTATATAAGTTACCCAATGATTAATGTATCTTAGAAACTTCTGAACACCACAGATTTATTACATATTGTGATGTCTTGTCAAAAAGTTGAAATTATCCCCCATTAAGTTTAAATTTAATATTTAAACTTCTTATTGAAATTAAATAGCTTTTTCTAAAGGAAATGAATAATGTTCTTCTATTCACTCAAAAAATAATAATGAAATAGAAATGGGGTAGAATTCAGCCCATTTAAACTTGAATTTTAGATAATTAATGACTAATTTTGAAATAAGGACCCAAATATTTCATGGAATATACTAAAATTTATAGTTGTTTATCAGAAATCCAAATTCAGTTGAATGATTATTTATTTATATGACAAACTTAAATTAATGTAAGATTGAAATTGACTTAATTACATGAAAAGGAATATTATATCTCTATTGAAGAATACAGGTAATCTAAAATACACATTCATAAATGCCATTTCTTTAGAACAAGGTCTGTGCACACTTATATCGACATTATTTGGATATCGTGGGATACTCAGTAAGATCATACGGATTCCTGAAGCTTCGGGATTTGGTCATCAAATCTCATACTATTCAGCACCTCAGCACTTTCTCATTGCATATCCTCAACAGGCAATTAATTACCAAATCAGTCAGACTAACATCTCACTACTGTGACATTACTCACAAGGGTCAAGAGGACTTGGCACAGTCTTGATGACAAACAAGCAGAAGAACCAAACCATAGAACACAGATATTGCTTTACATAAGTTCATGACACAATAAGCTGCACGGGAAATAAATCCTCTAAGTACTCATCTCATTTATTTATTATATGTTTTTACAAAGACAGAGAAACTGATAAGGATGATTGAATCTCCTGACAGTAAACATACTCACATTGTGACTAACAGCAAAGATTTACAATCAATGTTGAGCCATTGAACACCCTCCTTGTGAGTGAGCTCTGGCTTCATTAAAAAAATTAGCTTAATATATTATCTCTGACCGTGTGTTTTCTTATGTTAAATACAGCCCTCTATCATCACCCCCATGAGAAAAGAAATTTTGCCTTTTAAAAATAAATTCTTTGGCATAAAACATAATAGTTCACAATTTTACAAAAACCTTCATCCTTGTGTATCATTATTTCAATTGATGATAATAACAAAATAAATTCTGGAGTATCAGATGAACTAGAAAGAAATGTTTTCTTCATATGTATTGTTCAAGGCAATGAATTCTTCTTCACCATGGTTCTCATTATTATACTGTTAAATATCATGGGTTAAGAAAGTCCCTTCAAAGATTTATCAGCACAAAGTGTTAGCGTGAAGTGCGATGGTTGGAATTTTGATATATCTGAAATGTGAATTCATTAGCAGAAATGTCAAAGGCAGAGGCCACAGGGTAAACACAACTACACTGACTGTTGATGACACAAGAAAGCAAGTTCAGGACTTTGAACTTTGGTTAAACCACTAGACACGATTGGTCAGGACTACCAAATTCTGTTACATGAGAATTCATGTTTAATATTCTGATTAATTAAAGTGGTTTACTTTACACATTAAAATGCGTATGTAAATCTGTTCATTTGGAAAGATAGAAATTTGCAAGTATGCAATGGAATGCAGCATTTTTGCAGCAAAAGGTGACGGATGCAAAAATATGTCTTGAGTGAGGTGTGCCAGAAAAGTCACTGATTTACAGTAACACATCATAAAAAACATTGTAACTTAAACAAAGAAAACATTAATTTACACTTATGCTAGTCAGAAGTTTGTCAAGGATCTCACAGAACTGAAATCAAGATTGTCAAAAAGGTTGAATTCTTTTCTGAGGTTATAGGAGTTCTATTTCTATTACTTGAATCACTGATGGAATTTAACTCCTTTCCAGCATAGGGCTAAGATTTCTCCCAGTTGTTACCTGAAATCCTTCCTAGCTTAGAAGCTGCCCTTGTGTATCTGTGACTCAGTAAAGCAAGATCATGTGCTTTGAAGACTCAAGCAAATATGCTGGGCACACTTGGGTGATCCAGAATATTCTCCATCACTCCCCTTCATCACACCTCCAAAGCCTCTTTCATGTGTAAGATAACAGAGTCACAAATTCTTAACATTGAGCCATGAATATCTTGGTGGTGGACATTTTCAGCCTATCACAAGCATCATATAAAGAAATATTTTGAAAGAACCTCTCATAATTTTTATATATAGAAGTATAAAATAAAGCAAAGAATCATTTTCATAGAGTAAGACCTGTAGCATGGGGAAAATCTTTTAGCAGCTACTCCTCTGACAAAGGATTATTATGTGCTGTGTGGTGGTGCACACCTATAATCCCAGCACTCAGGAGGCTGTGGCAAGAGGAGCGTTGCAAGTTTGAGACCAGCTTGGGCTACAAAGTGAGCTCAAGACCAACTTGAACTGTGTAGCAAGATCCTGTCTCAAAAATAAGAGGAAGAAGTTGGAGGAGGAGGAGAGGTAGAAGAAGAAATATGTACAATGTATAAAGAACTCAAAAAAATAAGTCCCCCCCCAAATTTAAAGACCCACATAATAAAAGAACATCTGAAATTAATAGACACTTCTCAGATGAAAAAGTACAAACAGCAAATAAATATATGAAAAGTCATCGCTGGACATTCTAGAGATGCAAATTACAGCAACACTGAGATTCCATCTTCAGAAAAAAATGGTTATCATCAAGAAATGAACCAATAACAAATGATGATGGGGCTGTGGGGTGAAAGAAACCCTTCTCCACTGTTGATGGGACTGCAAACTAATACAAGCACTATGGAAATCAGTATGGTGATGCCTCAGAAAACTAAAAGTATAAATTTCATTCGACTCAGCTGTTCTTACAAGTATCTTCCCAAGAGTTAAAGCCATTGTACCACAGTGATGTATGCATACCCATGTTTATAGCAGCACAATTCTTAATAGATAAATCTTGGAAACAGTCTATATGTCCATCAATAAATAAATAGATAAAAAATGTGATATTTATACCTAATGGAGTACTACTTGACCATAAAGAAGTAACACAACACAATTTTAAATATTGCATGGTTTCATATATTACAGATAATATGAAAAAGAGAAAGAAAAAAGTATAATGTGTCTGAAAGTACACCTTGATTTAATACAGTTATCTTACATATTTGATATTTTCTTTTCCCTTTAGTTTGGTTTGCAATTTGTATACATGATAATTCACATTATAAGGTCTTATAAGATAATAAATGAATCAGATGCTGGAAAAATAAAAGGGGGTGAATGGAAGGGAAAAAAGAGAATTGAAGCATGCTACCTACATTCACCCAAAAATAAAAGCTGTACCAATCTATTAGAGTGAAGGTAATCATTATGTATTGTAAACACATACTAAAAACACTAAAAAACTAAATTACAATATACTTATCCTCTGAGAGTAGATTTTAAGATACCATAAATGCCAACAAAGCATATGCAATGATACCTTTGGTGCCAATTATAAGGAAAAAGATAAATATGTTACTACTGAGACTATTTTTGAGATTTAATTATAGCAATATAATTATTGCTATACATGTGTGGCAAAGTGTGTTTCTCTATTAACGAGACAGCAGAACCAGTGGATGTGAGTCATGTTAAATACAGGTGCCCTATGACCTTCACTCACAGTCTCCCACTGACAGACTTCCGGGATGATTACTGCATGCATTGTCATATTGATTTTCTTTCCTAAGTACAGCTATGTGTTTAACCATTCAATTTTTATTTTATTCTACCTTGCCTAATGGGCATTAGGAAGAAATACATTCTGAAATCTTCCTCCTAGGATTGAAGAAATGTGTTCTTGGCCTGCATAGATCACCCAAACTGTTATCTGAGTTTGAAACATGACAACACTAGGCTCGATTACATGCTTTCACAATCTTGTAAACACAATTAGCTTGTCTGAGGGTCCTATTTTGAAAACACCTATCAAATTGAAACATGTTGGCATCCCTAGTTATATATTTCTTCTGCAACTGTCAGGAGAAAGAGATGAACTTGAGTAGATGTGATTGTGCAATCATCTCGTTACAGGGAAACTTAATCTACAAAGTGACACCTCTTGTGAAGCTAGCTTAACTGCATCTTGTTTCTCTCACATGTCAAATCTTCTTCCTTGACTGCTTGGAATAGATTTGCTAAGTGTTGTAGTCAGGGTTTGCACGAAGAAAAAGACAATACTGTATACATAATTTATAGTATTATTTATAATGTTCACTCAAGGAATCAAATACAAAGAAAATGCAGGATATCTGTCCACACACTAAAGGCCTAGAAAATCCAGCTAAGGGTCTAGATGCCATTGCAATAAACTTCATGAGTTCAGCTGAAAACCTAGAGTCCAAAACACTGCCTCGCACATGTCCAGCTGGAGGTCTGGCACCCACAACAACAAGTCATGAAAATCTGTTTCATGGATCTGCACTGGGAAGGCCTCAAGCTGAGCGGTGGGAGCCAGAAAGTCTATGCCAGTGGTACGAAAGATCTGTACCAACAGGGTGAGGGTTCTGCACTGGAACCAGGAAACAATGCTTAAAGTAAGGACCAGAGATTCCTGAGAAGTACCATAGCCCTCCTCAGTGACAACAAGGTTGTGAGTTCCTCTAATGATAATGCCTGAGTTCATATTAGGAAGCCAGCATGACAAGCCTTCCCCAGAAGTTTGAACAGCACACCATCTTCTCTTTAGAGCAAGGAAGTGATTCTCAAAAGAACAGAGCTCTGCTTAAGTGAACCGCATCCATTCTCAGCAACACGGTCCTGAGCTCCTTTGTCAATGAGAACAATCAAGTTCATATCAGGACAGATGCTCAGGAGAACCAATGGTGACAGGAGAACCAACAACACTACTTTTCTTCTCTAGGTCTCCTTTTTATACTGGCAACAGTCCTCAAGTGGACCATCTACACTCAGCAGCACGTTGATTTCAATAAGAATAAACAAAACTTTGTGTTTCAAATCAGACACTAAGTTTAAGTTTATTCTTATTTAATGATAACAACATGGAAAACAATGAAGTTTATTCACAGTTGCCAAGTTCATGAATGAGACTAAAGGGAAAATAAATTCTAAACTTAATAATCATTGAGGTTATCTGGTAAGACATTTGCTGTAATTCTATGGTCATTCTTCATAGACTGACTCATTTCTATAACCTGTCTAGTACTTTACCCAAAGAAGACAAAACTACTAAATGGACTGCAGATTTTTTGGAAAACTGTGATTTTGTTACCCTAGATTTATTTGGAAGTTTATTTTCAGATGAAAATATGCTATTCAATTCTGAAAAATTATATTTTATATTTAGTAATAGCTTTTATAACATTTCAATATTTTATAATAAATATAAATCAGTGCACATTTAACTGTTACTATTTTATAAAATGAAGAGGATGCTACTTTCATGTAGTAGTGCAAAATGTAGGATAACTAGTATTTGTTATAATGAATTACTATGAAACTTTGTAAGATCAAAAACTCACATTTGTTAGTATAATAATCCGCATCATCAAAATGTACTTAAATTTGGGTACCAACTAAGCTCTGCTGGGAGATTCAAGTTGCCCAGTATTTTAATGATCCAATGAAAGATATTTTTGGCTATAATACTGACAGATATTTTCCCTTCCACTTGTGGACCTGTTTTGTTTATTGCCAGTTATTAGCAAATTTGAAAATAAAATTTAAATTTGTTGAAATTATTATTTAATTATATTTTAATAGACTGTAATATATATTAATTTAATAATATTTATATATTGTTTGCTAATTAATCAGACAGAAAAAATAGGTAATTTTGGAAAAGATAAATATTTCTTTTAATAATAATCAGCAAAAAGTTATTGACATCATCAACAAAATAATGGACTTGAAAATGTTTCTAAATACCATTTCCATTCATATTTGTTCTCTCAAGGTCTTACCAATATATGTTAAAATAATTATGAAAAGTAGGAATGCAAATGTATTGTTAATATCACTTATGTATTATAATTTATCTGATAATGAAAGAAAACTTTTTTCTTACAATACCAATCCCTAACCCAAAAACCAAATGAGGTCCATGTAAATTATATAATTCTATTTTAATAAAATAAGCACCCTATTTGTATCCTAAACAAGACATAATGAAGGAGGGAAGATTGCAAAATTTGTTCTTCATATATTTGTTACAATGAAAAGCAGGTATTACTGACTGTTTTGTTAAAAATACAAGACATCTGAAGAGAATTATACAAATCTGCAATATATCAAAGTTATTCTTGAAACTCAAAGGGGAAAATTGGAGGAATTTTAAAAAAACATTGATATGACAGGAAATCATTTATCTCTGGGGAGGTATCATGCACGTGTGTGTGTTTATATGTGCGTGTGCCTTGAGTATGTGCTAAGTATTGAACTCAGGGCCTTCTCATTGAGCTACATCTTCAGCTCTCCTTTACTTTTTTCTTTCTTTCTTTTTCTTTTACAGCATCTTTCTAAGTTGCTGAGTTGCCCCAGTGAGACTTGAGTCTGTGATCCTTCTGCCTCAGATTTTCACAGTGCTTGTTATTATAGGTATGTGTCAGCAGACCAGTAAAATTCCACTATAATAAAAATAACATTTCATCTATATTTTAAAATATGACATGACAAAAAATGTATTAAATAGATATTAGAATAAGAAACAAAACATGACCAAGAATTCTTTGGAGAAAGAAAGGTAATGAGAGTTGATTTGCTCTACAAAGTACTTAAAAGCAGTATTTTTAGCTCTCTTTTTTAATTAAAGTCTTTTACTAGTCCAGGTTCACACAATAGCTTTAAGTATCAGAGTTTAATTTCTACAGCATGCCATTTTGACATGACAAAAAACATTTCAAAGTAAGCAAAAAAAAATCAGAGTGGCCTCGCATCATCATTTAGTGCCCCCCTCAGCTAATGCCACTGCCACCACCACTTCCTCCACCTCCACCCGTCAGCAATGTCCTCTGGCCACCACCACTGCCGCTGCCTGAGCATGGGGCTCCTGCAGCCTGGTGCTCAGTGAGCGGAGATTTGGTGACCTGAAATAACCTGAAGATAAATTAATATCAGGAATTAAAAGTTGACCCAAATCAATACTACTAGGCTGGACAGCCCAAGAAGAATATAGAACTCACTCAACAGGCCCTGCAGTGGAAGTCAGGTGACTGGCCCACCTCTTCACTGTGGATCCGGCAACTGGACAAATATCAACTTTACATTAGGACCCCAAGATACATACTACCAAATAGTAGGATTGAAAGACCAAATATTAACTCAAAAGGGGAAAATGGCAAAAGTAAAAAACAAAATGCAATCTCAAAGGAGCAAGTACAGGAGACACTGAAATAGAAGACTTCAAAAGTAACATACCAGAAACCTCTGAATAGGTAGCAAGTGAAATAAAAAAAAAAACTCCATGAGGCCACAGAGGAAATCAAATTAGAAGTACTCGCTCATGTAAAGATAGAAATAACAACGTTAGTAAAGGAGTTGCTGAATGCAGCTAAACAAAAAAATAGAGAAAAATAGAGGAGCATGGGAAAATGATTGAAACCTCAAATGAACAATATAGAAAACATGCAGAATTCATGAAACAAACTAAAAGAGACATCCAAGAAACAAAAAAAAAAATCTATTCTAAGTGTGCAAAACTGTTTAAATGTAGCTGAGGATAGGATTTCAGACCTTGGGGACAGGATCACAATTACTGGTCAAGAAAGGATAGAACTTTTAAAAATAAAAAAGCAGCATGAAGTGACAATCCAACAGTTTCAAGATGATGCCAGGAGAAAAAATATAAGGTTAATAGGCATCAGTGAAGAGGCAGGAGTCAATGCAAATGACATAACCAAAATAGTCACAGAAGTAATAGAAGAAAATTTCCCAAACGTGGGGGGAAAAATTTGATATACAGATAAGTGGGCCATATAGAATGCCACACAGTCACAACCAACATAAATCAACACCCAGACACATAAAAATTAAGATACCATACATGTAGCATAAAAAAAAACAGAATATTAAAAACTGTTAGAAAAAACACAACTCACCTATCAAGGAAAAACTATTAAAATCACAGCAGACTTTTCAGCACAAACACTCAACTCAAGACCAGCCTGGAGTGAGGTATTTCAAGCCCTGAAAGAAAACATATTTCAACCCAGACTGATGTACCCAGCAAAACTTTCATTCATATTTAGTGGAGAAACAAGATGCTTCCATGAAAAAGAACAACTGAAGAAATCCACATACACCAAGCCAACCCTAGAAAGAGTATTGAAAGACATGCTAGATAGAGATAAAAATGAGCACAATCCCAAGAACAACAACAGAAAGAAGCCACCAAGTAGGACAAACAATTAAACAAGGGGGGAAAGCAGAAATCAAACAACTGGAACATAATATGGCAAAGTCGAGCCAATACATATCAGTTATATCCATAAATGTAAATGGCCTCAATTCACCTATCAAAACAAATAGGCTGACAGAATGGATCAGGAAACATGATCTCACAGTATACTGTACACAAGAAACACATCTGAACCAAAAGGAAACTCATAGATTAAAAGTCAAAGGATGGAAAACAGTATTCCATGCAATAGGAACCCAGAAAAAAGGAGGGGTAACTGTTCTATTTGCAGACAATGTGAACTTCAAACCTAAAATGATTAAAAGAGATAAAGAATATCCCTACATACTCATTAGTGGAAAAATTCAAGAGCAAGAACTAACAATTATAAATATACATGCACAAAATACAGAAGCACCCAACTATATAAGACAGGTACTAATGGACATGAAAAACCAAATACACAAGAACACAATTATAACAGGGGACCTTAACACTGCATTGTCACAAAGACATAGATTAACTAGACAAAATGTCAGCAAAGAAATAATAGAACTGAATCATACCTGCGAGCAATTGGACTTAGCAGATGTTTACAGAGTGTACCACCCAACCACATCAGGATACACATTCTTCTCAGCTGCACATGGGACATTCTCCAAAATAGACCATATATTATCCCATAAAACATTCTTAAGTAACTGCTAAGGTATTGAAATTATCCCATGCATATAATCTGAGCATAGCACACTGAAATTGGAAATTAATGGCAAAAAAATTGTAAACCTGGATAAATACATGGAAATTAAATAACAACCTTTTGAACAACCAGTGGGCTACAGATGAAATTAAAGAAAAAATAAAGAAATACCTACAATTAAATGAAAATGCAGAAACAACATACTGTAACTTGTGGGGTGCAATGAAAGCAGTCCTAAGAGGGAAATATATAGCAATAAATTGTCATATCAAGAAAACAGAATGAGTACAAATAAACAACCTAATGCTTCATCTAAATCTTCTAGAAAAAGAGGAGCAAGTTAAACTCAAAGCTCATAGAAGAGAGGAAATTGTAGATTAGAGCAGAAATCAATGCAATGGAAACTAAAAAAAAAACACAAAGAATTAATGAATCAAAAAGCTGGTTTTTTGAAGAATAAACAAAATTGAAAAACCTCTAGCTAACCTCATAAAGAAAAAGAAAGAAAAAACCCAAATTCATGCAATAAAGACTGAAAAGGGAGAAATTATTACAGACCACATGGAAATTTAAAAGATCATGAATACCTACTTTGAAAATCTCTTCTCATATAGAGTGGAAAACACAGAGAAGGTGGACAGATTTCTACAAAAATAAGAACAATCAAAGTTCAACCAAGAAGATACAGCAATTTTGAATAACCCAATATCAGCTATGGATTGAAAACATAATTAAAAACTTACCGACAAAGAGAAGCCCAGGTCCTGATAGATTCATGGCTGAATTCTACAAGAAATTTAGAGAAGATTTGATGCCAATACTCCTTAAACTCTTCAATGAAATTGAAAAGGAAGCAGTCATTCCTAAATCATTCCTGGAGGCAAGTATCACTCTCCTAATGAAATCAGAGAAAGACCCAACCAAAAGGAGAACTATAGGCCAATCTCACTAATGAATATTGATGCAAAGATTCTCAATAAAATACTGGCAAATAGAATGCAGCAAATCATCAATAAGATTATACGTCATGAAAAAGTGGGATTCATTCCAGGAATGCAAGGATGGTTTGACATACAAAAATCAATAAATGTAATACACCACATCAACAGAGCCAAAAACAAAAACCACATGGTCATCTCAATAGATGCAGAAAAAGCTTTCCATAAAGTCCAACACATGTTCATGATAAAGACCCTTCATAAACTGGGAATACACGGTGTCTACCTCAATCTTATAAAGGCCATCTATGACAACATTATACTAAATGGACAAAAACTGAAAGCTTTCACTTTAAAATCAGGAAGAAGACAAGAATGTCCACTATCACCACTCCTATTCGATACAGTGCTGGAAACATTAGCCATGGTAATCAGACAAGAGAGAAATAAAAGAATAAAGATAGGAAAGGAAGAAGTTAAATTATCACTATTTGCATATGACATGATACTCTATATAGAAGACCCAAAAACTCCATTAAAAGACTATTAGAGGTAATAAACAAATTCAGCAGTGTAGCTGGATACAAAGTCAATGCTCAAAAATCAATAGCATTCCTGTACACAAACAAAAAACTCACTGAGAGAGAAATTATGGAAATATCATCCTTCATAATAGCATCTAAAAAAATGAAATACTTAGGAATCAACCTAAGAATGTAAAGACCTATATGCTGAAAATTATACTATGCTAAAAAAGGAGATTGAAGAGGATATTAGACAAAGGAAAGATGAAAGAAGACAAGATGGCCAATCATTGAGCAACAAAATACAAGGCCTCTGGGGAGAAACAACTCATTTGCCAGAATAAAACACCCTGGAGAGACTCAGACAGAGGGAGATGGATCCTCTTGACACAGGAATAAATTAAAATGTAAAAAAGCTTATCAAATACTTTGGGACTACAACTGAAACAGCTAAAAATTATGGGACACAGCATTTTCATTTGCAGCAATCCACCAAGTTTGCAAAGGCCTGAATCTGCACCAGCCAGCAGAGCCACCCAAACTCATTCCCATTGCCACTGAAGTACACAGTAGCACTGAAGTCAAGGGTTGGTGATCCCAACAGAAAGTGGAGCCAGTGAAGGGACCTTCATTAATCCACAGTCAGTGCTGCGAATGAGACCCCCCCAATGGGAAGGGCAAGACCAAATGGACAACATGTTGGAATCGGGCAGGAGGAGCCTGAACTGGGAGCAACGGTGACTTCAGTTGGTTCCGCCCTCCCAAGAGCAGATTCATGGGATTTGCTTGGACTGGGCTTTGCCCCTGGCTGGGACCCAATGAGCCATCCCAAATCTATTCCCTGCACCTAGCACACACTAACCGGGTGAAGGCACCTGAAGTTTGGCTGGCCCTGTGTTTAGGGGCAGGCATATGCAGCCCCTGCTTACACCTCAGTGACAAGAACAGTCAGGAGAGGGTAGAGTTCCCTCGCCAGCATGCTTTGGAGGAAACGTGGCCAACAGGGAAGGGGGCTGGGACCTGCACTATAACCCATGTGGAGGAAGCCAGGGCCATGACAGGAGAGAGAGGCAGAAGGAGGACCTCAGCCCAGAACTCTGAGAGCACTGATCCAGGAGAAGGAAAAACACAAGGGCAGCAAACACACAACATCAGACATGGCTTCAACGGACATTAAGAGATATCTTCAGGACCTTGTAGACAAGCTCAAAACTGAAATATTAAATCCAGTAAAGCAAGGTATGAGTAGAGAAATAAATGCTCTCAGGAAGCATCTCTCAGGATGATACAGATGGAAGAAGGGAGGAACACAAAAAAAGGAGAGAAGCATTCCATAAAGAATATAAAGAAAATGTAGAATACATGAAGCAGATTCAAAGGGACTACCAGGAAATTGAAAACTCCACTGAAAGCTGGCAAAACTTCTTAAAAGAAACTAAGGATAGACTATCAAAACTTGAAGACAAGTTTGCCATGTGTGATCATGAAAGGAAAGATCTCTTAAAAACAACAGGGAAACAGGCAGTAACAATACAAAGGCTAGAAGTTGGCAAGAGAATCTACAATTTAAGAATAAGAAACGTGAATGAATAAGCAGGAATACATACAGGTGAATTACAAAGGCTATTCACAGAAATAATTAAGGAAAACTTCCCAAGCATGGGAAAAGAAAATGACATTTGGTTATGTGAGGCATTCAGAACTCCAGCCACCTACAACCAAAACAGAGCTACACCCAGACATACAATAATCAAGATGCCAGAAATTCAATATAAAAACAGAATATTAAAAGCCATCAGAGAAAAGAAACAGATTACCTATAAAGGTAAGCCCATCAGAATCACAGCTGACTTCTCGACACAGACCATCAGATCAAGAAGAGCTTGGAGCTAAGTCTTCCAAGCCCTAAAAGAAAATAACCTCCAGCCCAGATTGATGTACCCTGCAAAACTGTCACTAGAAATTAATGGAGAAACAAGTTACCTCCATGACAAAGAGGAACTGGGGAGTTTGTGACCACCAATACAACCCTGCAGAAAATGGTGAAGGGCATTCTAGAGAGAGAGAAAAAAATACCAGGATTTTAGGAACAGTGGCAGAAAGGCCTCAATGAGTGGGGCAGGCAGTAGAATGAAAGAGAAAACTTGACAAACAAAGGCAGAAAAATAGCATAGCAGAAATGAGGCAGAGAAGGATAACTAGAATCTCTAATATAGATGGCCTTGATACACTATATTGTTAATAGTGCACCAGGATTTAAAACCCACATTACTCACACTTCTCTGCTTAGATGTATTATATTCTGTTCCAGTAATTCTACCTGTACTAGATTTGAGGGCACAGACAGCAATCCCAAAAATAGCAAGATATAGTATGGTAATCGTCCTTAATTTCCTATTAACTTAATCTAAAGCTCTGTAAAACCTACACTGTTTTACCATGACTGATCATAATCATACCTCGTTTGTTGAATTGCTGTGTTGTATTGATAGATTTTATTCAAAGCTGTTATGATTGATAGTATCAAGTCTGAGAGTATAGGCAACTGCACTTAAGATGACAAGATACACTAGAATATCCACTCTGGTTTGATTATTACCTGCCTTTGAAGTTTTATACTATCTACAATGTTTTATTTTTACTAATATTGTTATTTACTGCTTTACTCAATTATACTGCTATATTCAATTATGCCTGATGATATACACATTCTACTGAATATATTAAGAAACAACACAGTAACATTGTAGATCACCTTGTACTGTGGTTTTATATGACTTTTTGGTTTCATGTTTTTATAGGAATTTGTTTTGTTTTGTCTTGCTAAGTTTTGTTTTTCCCTCTAATACAGAAAGGATAGAAATACATGTAGAGATTCATGCATGCGTAACTGTTTATACTCTCACTGTTTGACTATCTACTTGGTATGCTTTAATTTTGTAACTTGAACAGCTATTTCTAAGAGGACAATATGTAATTTATTAACTAGTGAATTCTTATTGTTTATCTTTTTTTTTTGGAATTCTGTATTATCTCTAACCTTTACATGCTTTTGTTTCTCTTTAAATTAAAAAAAAAAGAAAGAAAATGGAAAGATATTCCTTGCTCTTGGTTAGGAAAAACCAACATTGTGAAAATGGCCATACTCCCAAAACTGCTACACAGATTTAACACAATCCCAATCAAAATATCATTAGCGTACCTTGGAGATCTAGAGAAAATATTCCTAAAATTCATTTGGAAACAGAAGAAATCTAGAATAGCAAAGGCATTTCTGGGCAACAAAGGCAAGACAGGAGGCATCTCAAGTCCTGACTTGAAATTATACTGCAAAACCACAGTGATAAAATCAGCCTGGTACTGGCAAAGAAATAGACCTGAGGATTAGAAGATGCAAGGACAACTACAAAGACACTCAGCCACCTGATATTTGACAAAAGGGCTAAACATGCTCACTGGAAGAAGGACAGCCTCTTTAATAAATGGTGCTGGAAAAATTGGCTCTCCACATGCTGAAGACTGAAACTAGATCCATGCCTATCACAATGCATACAACTAAAGTCTAAATGGATCAAAGATCTAAATATTAAAATAGAAACACAAAATCCACTGAAAGACAAGGTAGGTAGTATTCTTGGAGACATAGGGGTAGGCAGAGAATTCATGAACAAAAAGTAAACTGCATGGGAAACACTTCAAAGAATCAACAACTGGGATCTCATATTATTGAAAAGTTTCTGCACTTCAAAAGAAATCATCAACAGAGTGAAAAGAAACTCATAGAATGAGAAAGAATTTTAGCCAGCAACCCCTCAAAAGACTTATATCCAGAACATATAAAGAATTGAAAAATATCAAGCCCCTCAAATTCAAAGACCCTCTCCAAAAATGGGCATCTGAGTTAAATACACAGTTCACAGATGAAGATATACAAATGGCAAATAAATACATGAAGAAATGTTCAACACCACTGGTCATTTGAGAAATGCAAATTAAAATAGCATTGAGATTTCATCTCACTCCCAAAAGAATAGCTATCATCAAGAAAACAGCTGATAACAAGTGTTGGCGAGGCTGCAAGGGAAAAGGAACACTGCCACTGTTGGGGAGTGCAGACTGGTGCAGCCAGTATGGAAATAATTATGGAGATTTCTCAGAAGACTAGGTTTGGAAGTTCCATTCAACCCAGCTACTCCCCTCCTGGGTATCTTCCCAGAAAACCTGAAAAGGTCATATCACTGTGATATATGTGCCCCCATGTTTATAGCAACACAATTTGTAATAGCTAAATCTTGGAAACAACCAAGATACCCATCAACTGCAGAGTGGACGAAAAAGATGTGGTGTTTTTATACAATTGAATATTACTCAGCTAAAAAAAGGATGATCTTGTGGCCTTCATATTGAAATGAAGGTAATTTGAGCCTATTCTCATAAGTGAAATAAATAAAAATCATATTTATAAATATCATATTGTGTCTTTAGTGTAAAAACTAAAAAGAAACGTAGGAGTAATAAATCCAAAATGTGTAATTGCTATTGTAAAAAAGAGAGTACTCTAAAGTTTATAACTGCATGTATGTTTAAGTGTATATGATTGATAACCCTATTACTAGTTTGTTGGATCATTGAACAGAAATGTTTGCAGTCTCACTGTTTGAATATCCACTTTGTATGCTTTAATTTTGTAACTTGACCAACTATTTCTAAGAGGACAATATGTAATTTATCAACTAAAAAAAAGTAATAAGAAATGTAGAAGTAATAAAACCAAAAATGTGTAATTTCTATTGTAGAAAAGAGAGGAAAAGAAAGTGCTCTAAAGATATTACTGCATTTATGTTTAAGTGTGTAGAATTGATAACCATATTACTAAGTTTTTGTTGGATCATTGAGCAGAACTGTTTGCAGTCTCATGGTTTGAATGTCCACCTTGTGTGCTTTAATTCTGTAACTTGAATAACTATTTCTAAGATGACAGTATGTAATTTGTCAACTAGTGATATCTTAGTGTTTATTTTCTTTCTTTTTTTTGGAATTTTGTATTATTGCTTCCATTTTTTTCCTGCTTTTTTTTCCTCTCTTTAAATAAAAAAACTTAAAAAATCAGATTGTCAAATGATAAACAAATCTGAGCTCTAAACCAGGGCAAAGTTAGAGTAATAATTTCAAGGATGCAAGAAATTAAAAGATATAGATGTGTCTAAGAGAAACTCATAGCTTATTTCACAAAGAAAGGGTTTTTTTACCATAAAACATCTCAATTTTACACATCAGAAATTTGTATAGCTTCTATGATATTTTCCAATGAATCATTCCTCATAAAACTTTTGGGTTTATGTTTATTTATTACCAATCTTACATCTAGAACAGTTATCCAGGAATGTTCCACAGATCAGGTCTTCTCCCCTAGAAATTATTATCTATCTATTTACCAGCAAGTTGGTTATTTAGGATGAGATTAGACTCAGTCACATTTTCAAATTGGTTATTTATGGTGTGATTAAACTGAGTCATATTTTTCTAATTTAAATAAAATTTGTTGTTCACTGGTACATTAAAAATAAAATTTTACATATGAATGGGATAACATCTAATATTTCAATACATCTATATGTTATATAATATTTAAACCAGATTAAACATGCCTATCTCATCAAACATTTCATTTCCTAGTGGTAAAAATGTTCGATAAAGTCTCTAGTTTTTGAAAGTACAGCAAAATATATTATTGTTATCTATAGTCATCTCACAGTTATTGTTAACTATAGTCCTCAGAACTTCTTGTTCCACTCTATCATGAACTTAGTAGCCAATCTCCCCCCAGACTCTGGTAATCGCCATTCACTCTCAACTTTTATGAAATCCGTTCCTCTATATTTCACATATCAGAGTTGCCTTTCAGTGCCTGGCTTATTTCACTTAACATAATGACCTCTGGTTCCCTCCATCTTGTGTCAGATGACACAATTTCATACTGTTTTTATCACTGAACTGCATTTCATTATGCTTGAGTACCACGCTTTCCTTATTCTTTTATCACTGATAGATATTTAGTTTGATTTCGTCAGCTGCAATAAACAAGGGAGTGCAGAAATCTTTTACATATTGATTTCCTTTCATTTAGATTTACACCCAGGGCTGGGATTGTTGAATCATATGGTATACTGTTGCTCTATTTTTAATTTTTGGAAGAATCTTAATACTATTTTCCATAATGGCTTAACTAGTTCACAGTTCTGTCAACAGTGTGCACACACTCCTTTTTCTCCATATCATAACCAGCACTGGTCATCTTTAGTCTTTTTTAGTATAGTAGTTCTACTGAGATGGGAAGATATCTTATTGTCACTTTGTTTTGTTTTAATATTTATTTTTATTAGTATACATGTGCAGTACATGATGATTAAGTTGCTTGTGGGGAGTTGGTATGTGTATATAGAACATGTTCATTCTTTTTTATATCTTATTGTAGTTTGTCTTTGTATGTGCATGGTAATTAGTGATGTTGAATTTTTTTCACAGATTCATTGGCCATTTTATGTGAAATATTTACTTAGGTCCATTGTCTATGTTTAACAGGGCTTTTGTTTTTCCTTTGGCATAGGGCGATTGGATATCACCCCCTTGTCAAATGTGTGGTTTACATATACTTTCCCCACCCTATAAATTGTCTCTTTACTCTGTTGAATGCTTTCATTGCTGAAATATCTTTCTTTCTAGGGAACTATCTTCTTAAATAGATCAACAAGAAAATACATTTTTACAAATTAAATATTTTAATTCTTTACTCAAGTTTTTTTCTATATATTCTTACTGTTTTGGCTAATTTTAATTTTTTCACAACTAAGTTCTCTAGAAATAATACATACTAAATAAGGATGAAGCCTTTAAGAGTGAGTATTCTGAAACAAAAAACAGAAATCATAATACTTTTATGAACTAATCTCAAAAGTTGCATAGTATCTGTTCTATATACT
Organism: Hydrochoerus hydrochaeris; assembly: GCA_004027455.1. NCBI lineage: Eukaryota > Metazoa > Chordata > Mammalia > Rodentia > Hydrochaeridae > Hydrochoerus > Hydrochoerus hydrochaeris. The sequence continues at coordinate 136,902 of PVLA01004799.1, forward strand.
ATTTTTGTTGTTGTTGTTAATTTTTAAAACTTCATTCAGTTTCATAGGGATATAGTGGTGTGATCCATTTTGGAAAATATATCCCATCACTTACATCCCATCCATTGTCAAAAATAAATCACAGACTCCTCAAATATTTATATAATATTGGTACAGATATAAAATAATTATGATTCATACAACATTGAAAATAAATAGTATTACTGTATTTAGGAATTTTCATGATTGGTAAGTATTTAGCTTGCTAGTAATAACCACCATTGGCATTGGTCAGTTTTCCCATTGTTGGACAAAATGCCCAACACTCTCAATTTAAAGAGCAGAGATTTAATTTGGCTCACTGTTTCAGAAGATGTGGTCCATGGTCAGCTGACTCCATGCCAGACATCGAGGCAGAAGGGCATGGCAGGGCAAAGCTACTTAATTCATGACAACCAAGAAGCAAACCAGTGAAACAATGGCACAGGAAAAGGATGAGGGAATTCAACATTCATATTATTTCATAATGTGTAAAATATTTTCTATTCAAAATCCTAAAATATTGGTGAAAAGGGAAAAACTACAGCGATCTATAAATTAAAACCTCTTAAAACAGGTATCACTATCTGAAGTATTTGTATAAACTGCATTTTCCTAAAAAGACAATATATAAAAGCAACTACTGCTACCAAGTAAACATTCCTTCAACTTCAGTGAATAAACAGATTTTTCATTGTGCTTCATGTTCAACCTTTGCCTTTTATTATTATTATGAATCATGCTTCTCAAGCAACATTTCAAAAAAATATTCCAAAATCATAGGACTCACACACACAGGATACAAGATGGAAACTTTAGTATGCTTAAATGAGCATGCGGGAGAAATGATAGGAGATTTCACAACATTTTGGACTCTAGAGTCCTGTTATGTTTGCTTCCCACTGTGTCACACCAGCTTCTGCTTTTCACAGTAAAAGGTTGTGCACAGCAGGAGAGTTCAACAAAAAGACTGAATAGTCAGTAATAGCCCAGCTTTCAAAAATGGTGGGTACTGCAAACCTTAGAGATTGTTATTTCTACTGGAATTTCAGCTTATTCTCAGTTTTCAAAAACATCCTTTAGAAGATAGTTACAGTCCATCAGGAGGCACAAAGCCTTTTGAATGAGCCTTCAGTCCCTAAACACTTCATAGCATCTACCATGTGCTGCATGGGAACAGAATGGTGTACCTATACTAAGAATAGTTCAGCAGTTCATATATGCAAGCCCTTCTGTACACTATTCTTTATATATCTGAGAGAATCTATGCAAAGGTGAGGAGGGAAGATATTTTATACCTGTCACATAAGTTATAAAAAAAAATAATTTGAAGCTTTTATGTTATGTATAACAAAATGATATATAAATTGGTGGAAATGGTAGAATGTAAACTAGTGCTTTTAAGAAAATTGCTGTTGCTTGCTTTATAAAGTACGTTGTACAAGGAAATGAAAGCCCCAATGTAATTTCATGAATGCTTCCTTTTAAATAAATAATAATTACTTTCCTTTGCTGTATTCTGAGATAGTAATATGAGGAAAATGAACTAAAATTATTTCTAACTTTAAGTGTCATATGAAGAAAAATAAAACTACAAAGTACTCAAAGTACATGTATAATTCATAAGAGTAAAAAAAGACCACCTAAATCTAGAGGCTGGAAAGACACTTTAATTTCACTGAATCCAACTAAATGACCACTTTATTTCTCCCAATAATGCCTTCCAGAATTGTGGTGGATTAATAATGATCTACTTGTAACACCCAGCTGAACTGAATCAGGTAGTCCTGGGCGTGGAAGGCCCATCTGAGGACTGGTGCCAGCAGCATAAAAGCAGAACTGTAGGGAAAGGTGGTGCGCAGATGATTCTCCCAAAGAAGCTTGTCACCTTGGTTTTCCTGGTATGAATTCAGCTTTTTGTACCCTTGGAAGGGCTCAGGTCTTCTCTGTTGCTGAGGATGGCTGTGGTTCTTTTTGAGGGAACTCTGGTGTTTACCTTAAGAATCGCTTCGTGGCTCCAGTGCAGATCTTCCAGGCTGGTGACACAGATTCTTCATCCTTCTGCTACAGACTAATGTATGCCACTTGCCTTTGGGCCTTTCCAGTGCAGATTCTTGATACAGACTTGCATGAGACATGGTTGTGGGCTCTAGGCCCCTATTGCCATCAGGTCTAGGTCTTCAGCAGCTGAACTCATGCAAGACACTGACATGGGATCTAGGCCCTCAGTTGGATTCTTTGGGTCTCTAGTGTGTGGACAGATCACTTGTATTCTTCTGCATTTTGCTTTTTGAGTGAATAATATAAAATAATCCCAAATCTTGTTTTAAACCTATTCCCTTGCAAACCCTCACTACAACACAAGTGGTACTCTAATTTTTCTTCAGTCCAATGACCCAAATTTTACCATTAATTATATAAACAGTAATCAGGAATCATGAGAGAAATGCAAAACAAAACCACTATGAACTATCACTCCATACCTGTTGGGATGGCTGTTATTAAAGACAAAAGATAATTGTTTCTCATGATATTAGGGAAAAGGAAGCTCTGTACACTGTGTGGTGGGGATGTAAATTTGTACAGCTATCATGGGAAAGTACAATGGATTGCTCAGAAAATTAGAAACAGAACTATAATATGATCTACCTCTTCTACTTCTAAGCATATATCCAAAGGAGATGAGAACAATGGGTTAAAGAGAGCTGTGCACTCCTACATTCTTCGCAGAACTATCACAATGGTCTAGAGATGGGAACAAACTATGTATCTGCCAATAGATGAATGGATAAAGAAAGTGTGCACTGTGAGTTTCTCATATATAGAGAGAGAATAGAACATTATTCTATTAATCAGTACTTCAAACGAATGCAAACCTGCAATTTACAGCAACATGCATAAATCTAGAAGGTATCCCACCAAGTAAAATAAACCAGATGTGGTAATATAAACACTATATGATTTTCTTTATCTGTGGACTCTAAAACAATGAAATTCATAGAAACAGAGTAGAAAGAATGGTTACTAGAAGCTGGAGAGAGGAGAAAATAGGGAAATAGAAGTCAACATATATAAACTTTTAGTTATGTAGGAAAATGAGTGTATTAGGTTTCCTGTTGTTCGGACAAAATAGCCATCACTGGAAGCTTTTTGTGGCTCACAGTTTCAGAGGTTGCAGTCCATGGTCAGCTGGCTCCAAGGCACAAACATGACAGAAGGAAATCTGTTCACCAAATGATGGCCACACGCATAAAGGGAAGAAAGGGCCAGATCAAGAGATGTAACTTCTAAAGGCATGGCTCCTTTGACCCACCCCCTCCAACCAGGACCCTTTCCTAATAGCACATGCATCTATGAACTCATTAATTGATCCCTGGTAAGCACAGTGAGCCTCTGAACATGTGACATTTTTAGAGGACAACGCAGTTTCATCACAAATAGCTTCTATGCATTGAAAGTAGGCAATAGGGACTATAGTTAGTTGTATACTGTGTTGTTTATTTGAAATTTGCTTAAAGTAGATTTTCATCAGACACATACACAAATGGTTATACCAAGTGATGGAGTGTTCATTAGCATCATTGTGGTAATTATTTCACAATACATGTATGTCAAAACATTGCCTTGTACATCTTAAATATAGATGATTTTTATTTGACTGGAATACTTCAATAAAGCTAGAAAAATAATTTAAGAAAGGCTAATAGAAACTGTAAGAGGACTTTAGATGTTTTTTGTGACTTCGCTAGGAAATTTTTAGCAGAAGAGACCATTGCCTTAAGCATTATTTTTACCAAAATTCAAGTTTCTTAGAGAGCCTGGGATTTATTTTAAAGTATCGATAGAATTTTGTCTTCTCTTCCAAAAGACATTGCTATTTGTGATAATATAATGTTTATTACAATTACCTATGAGAGAAATATTAGTCTCTCAATTTCTAAAAATCTATGCTGAGTTAAAGAACCACAAACATACCAGGCTGAAACAGTAGATCATCATTTTCAGTGACATAGGTTTCATAGACAGTCTCAAACAATAATGTGCCTATAAAGGGCAAATGTATCTTTTTGAGTGAATTTCTGTCTACTTATCTTTATGTATGAGCTATTTTTAGGTTGACATTAACAGGAAGGCCAGAGAATGTAATCAAAGAGAAAGTTTTATTATAGCATTATTTTATTATATGTTATTTGTGGAAATTTTAAATTTTGTTTCTTCATGTTGCTTGATCAAGTTATTTTGTATCATGTGAAAGATAGAAATGTTGCAAATTCACCTACTTATCATATATTTTGAGGAATTTTTTTCACAGAAATGGTGTCTGAAATTAATCTTTATTCTCAAAGCATAGCCAGTATGATTTTCATAATGAGAGTGTTCTAAATATATCAAAGGACATAACATAAATCTTCACTCTTTACATGACCTTCATACTTTATTTTCTCTCAGGCCATCTTTTCATGAGACATAAAAATCCTCAGTCTTGCTTTATAGTTGGTACCTAAGTCTAGTCAGTGCTGAAAATGCACGTGATCATTAAATCACTCTGGGTTCTTCATCACTAAGAAAATATCTGCCTTCATTTGTGATAGCACATTTTTTGTTTATCATAGCATCATTTTTATGTTTACATAAAATGTTTAAAAAACAGCTTTTTGTGTGGCTCATAAAGTCCTGAACAGTAATTAGCAAAACTAAGCCAAAACATGTCATTTAATAAAACATAGATATAAAGCTCATTTCATTTTGTTAAACTCTTTAAAATTATTTAAAAAAAGAATTAAGATATGTCATGTACATGTACCAAATACCCATGATAAAAAAGTTTTCATTATATATTACAAACATACTAGTAAATTTTAAAATACTATGTTTCTAACAGTTTTTCTTATTCCATGTAGCATTTTATTACTAACAAGGATTCAAACAACTCAAGACAAAATTTTTGGATTCAGAGTGTTGCTAGGCACCTGGTATCATAAAAACAGTGAGGATCTCAGTAACCTTCAAATATTCTAAATCCTTGCTGTGCTCACATACAAATATAAATTTGTTTTCTCACAGATATTTTAAGTAATTATTTTATCATGGCATACTTTGAAAATTAAGTGATTCCAGATGTTTTAACTAACATGTCTACAAAAAAAAGATAAACTAGTGATGTTCTTAATATTTATTACTTTATATAAATTTTAGGAAAATATCTGTATTAGCCTAGAATTTTTAACTAAATGTTTTGGCTTATGTTCTAACCAAAAAAATAAATAAAATACACACTACTTGGTAATTTTTCTACAAATAAGGCATTTTGGGACTTGACTGTGTTTCTTGACTCTTTCTTGACTCAAGAAATATTGTTGTCAAGCCACAGGGCTTCCATATTTCCTTCTATGGTCATGAGAATTTTTCCAGGCTATTCTAGAACAGATTTGAAGTAATATTTCAAACCTCGTTTCCCTGTTTTGAGATGTGCTTCACTGAGTGCATTAGCTCTTAGCCAACACAAAAGTGCTCTACTACCTCATACATAAAAGTTCTCACTTTTTTTCTTAAAAAATTACAGAATTACTTTTTAAATGCAAGACTGGTTTCATGCAGTAGGGTGCTATCTAACTGATATCAAGAATTAGACTCATTCATGGCTTCACAGAAATGGAAATGATTCTTAAATTGGTATCTAAATAGAAGCTTTTCTTTGTAGATGTGTCTGGGGCTTTCTGCGCATTTCACTATGGGTAACATCTTTGTTCAATCCAGTGTAAAATAAGAAACTCCTGAGTCTTTTAAAGGTAACCTGAAATGCCTTCCCAGCCCCTAGTTTTGCTCTTGTGCATATTTCATTTTTAAAAGTGAGCTAGCAGACTTAAAGTAATCTCAACTGACTTCAGGCACACTATATAGTTTTTCTTTTTTTTAATGTAAGCATTTAATTATCTTTAAAAGCACTTAGAAAACTACTTTTAAAGTTCTAACATTATTTTCTAGATCCATTGCCTGGGAAGTATTGCCTGTTATATAGTTTACTACCACAGTGATAAAATACTTGACAAAATAACTCATGGAGAACACATTGCTTTGGGCTCATGTTTTCAGAGGTAGCAGCCCACTGTCTACTGGCTCCACAGCTAAGAGCCTGTAATAGGGCAGAACATCATGGTGGGGAGGGCATGTCGGAGCAGAGCTACTGATCTCATGGAAGCCCCAAAAGCATGGAGGAGGCGAGAGCCAGAGAGAGAGAAAGAAAGAAAAGCCTCCTGAAATATATGTTAAGGGACTCATCCCGAGTGACCTACTTCCTCTGTGTGGGCTCCTCCAACCTCTAATAGCCCATTCAAGTATGAACCCATGAATAGATTAAGCCTTCACGGTTAGTGCATCATGACCCAGTCATTCCTCCAGGCCTCATCTCTGAGCATTACTGCCCTGGGGAGGAAGCCCTCAGCACATGAATCTATGGAGAATGCTTCGTATTTTAGCCATAACACTGGGCAAATGCTACTGACAGTTTAACCTGAATATAAATTTTGTTCTGTACTTTTTTTTTTTTTTCCTGCATCCGGGATGGAACTCACAACCTCACATTTACAGAGTGGGACCTTAAACCCCGGAGCACTTAATTTTGTTCTGAAATATGGGTTAGGTCATTTGCTGCTCTTTAATATTTTCATTGAACTATCTATCCATCTTCACAAGGCTTTAGGAAGAATGCTATTTACACACTAATCAAATAGTAATCTTTGATTTAAACAAATGCTGAATATACAGGTTCTCTAACAAAAATCTGTAATTTTATTATTTCTATTTTTATTTTAATGTGGCTTTTAAGAAATATTGTGGAGCCTCTTTAATCAACTTTTGCCATTTAAACCCTTTTACTCAGTCTACATCCTGAATTTACTATTACTAGGCATACACACACATATAATTTTTGGATAAATTAAGGCAAGTCCTACAGATCTGTCTTCTTCAGCCTGGCGTAGTAGTGTTCATTTAACCTTGGGAAGGGAGGCTAGCTTACTCTGTTCTTGGTGTTTGAATTTTTGAAGTTAAAAGAAAAATAATTCCAGCTCCATGGTAAAGATTAACTCCAGGCCACACAAAGATACTTGATTAATAACAAAGAAAACGATTAGATTTATTTTATAATACCAAGTTATACCAAGTAAAAAATATTAATATATTCCTGGAGAAAATCAGATCATTCCTCCCCTGGAGAGCTGTTCTTCAACCACAGTAGACGCACTGCTGCTCCACCGCATTGCTGCGGTGAGCACGCTGCTCTCTGAAGAAGGCTGCCTTTGCTAGGTGCAATTACTTGAAATTCTTCTAAACCAAAAGCTACTTTTCTAGTCTTGCTTTACTAAAAGCCATCTGCTAAATGTAGAGGTTAGTGGTACAATAATAACTATGGTCCCTGTTTCTCACATTAGAAATAACCTCTATCGCTTTTACTCTGAAAAGTGTGTTGAAATTTAGTATAATTGAGTTGTATAATTAATTTGTAGCAGTAGGAAGCACTGAAGCAAACAAATCATAAAACTACACAGTCGTGGTGGTAAAAGGCTTAATTTCCATTACACATCTGAAGAATGTGCACAACAAAATAATACTGTTACACCTGAATTATAGAGTATTGCTCTATATTTTCTTGTTTGAAATTAATGGGTCCTAGTCAGGCTAAGTAGTGCACATCTATAATAGCAGCATCCTGGGGACTGAGGCAGAAAAATGACAATTTTAAGCCCAACCTAGTAAGTTTAGTAACTTAGCAAGAACTTGACTTAAAGTTTTTAAACAACTGAAAATGGGTTGTGGAAGTAGCTCAGTGCAAAGGCACTAGGCTCCATCCACAGTACCACACACACACACACACACACACACACACATACACACACAATTAAGCCCTTAACTACCATTGGTTTTGCATATTCTATTGCACTTGTCCATGAACTTAGGTTCATAGAAAGCCAATAGTGACTAATTTTTTTAGTGACAAATCCTGACATCAGAGAACAGCATTAGCCTTTTCTGTCTTAAACAACATTGCCCATCATCAGTCAATGGAAACTGTACCTGTTGTCTGCAGTTCCAGTGTGTGTTGCATTACTCATCATGCTTGTTCTTGAAATTAAATATTATGCTACCATTCAGAAAATTCCATCAAGGCAGCCTAATAGACTCGTGCACAAAGGCAAATAAGTTAATGTAATTAAACCATGAGATAATTAATGTTCAGGAAATCAACCTAATACAACAAAGCTGATTGGAGTGCTTTTAAATTTTCATAGTCAGTTTCATAGTTTCAATAATCATAGTTACAAAATCAATTTCATAGTTTCATAATCAAGACCACAAACTAAATTACAATAAAAATTGTAAAGTAACTCACTTAAAATTTATAAAGAACACTTTTTTACAAATACAAATACTTAGGATATTTCACCAGAAAGAAAAAAGAATGTGGATAAGCCGGGCCTCGTGGTGCATGTGAGTTATTTCAGTACTCCGGGAGGCTCAAGAGGGAGGATTGCAAATTCAACCAAGCCTGGGAAACTTCCAGATTTAGTGAAATTCTGTTGCAAAATTAAAAAGTGCTGAGGATGTAGTTCAGTGCAAGCACCCTGGAAGGATAAAGATTAAGATAAACTTCTATGAGATATTTTCCCATTGCTCTCACACATCCCACACCCACAGTTTAAAAAGAAAAGGCTTATTTTGTTTCTCAGCTTCAGTGTGTTCATTCCATCATTAGCTAGTTCCAAGGAAGAAATGGTGTGTGGAATGGCATAACAGTGATGAAAGAGGAAAGTGGTTAATGTATGGTGACCAGGAAGAAAGGAGAGAGAAGGGAGGAGCCAGGAAGGAGCACACATCTGTAAGTCATGCCCCCAGTGACCTTCCCCTTTTGAGCAGCAAACTTTTCAAGACAGCTCTGCTTTTTAATTCTCATTGAAAATCTAATCCAATACAGCCAGAAATATCCATGCCACAGCTTGAATATTAGGCAGCCTTTAAATTTTTTCCACCATATTAATTAATCTGTTGCATTTAATCTTCCACAAAATCTCACACATGGGCATAATCTAGACGAATTACCTGACAGAATAATATACATGGTCTCCCATACTTCTGTCAAAAAAATTCTTGTTCTCAACTGATATCTCTTCAGCTTGACCCTTATTGTTCACATTTTTACCATCATTCTGAGCTCGGATCAGTACAACACATCAAGCATTGCTCACAGCACTCTAGGATATCTCTGCCTGGCACCCCAAAACTTCTCCAAATTTCTATCATAAACCAACTCCAACATAGCCAAGTACAGTCACAGCAATGACCCCACTCTTTTTACCAACTTTCTGTATTAGTTTCTATCTTTTTTGCTAAGATACAATACTTAATACCAAAATCTTAAAGCAGGAGAAGTTTATTTGGACTCACAGTTTCAGTGGGTTCAATCCACTGGACCATTTTAGCTGACTCCAAGGCAGAAATGACATTGTGGAACATCATGGAAGAATGGCATGGTGAGGACTGATTTTCACTACCTGGTAGCCAGGAAGCAGAGAGAGAAGAGAGAAGCTGAAGATGAGAGAATTCACCCTTCCACAACAAGTCCCCAATAACACACCCCTTCCAACCAGACCCCACCTTCAAATGTGAGATATTGTAGATCTAAGCCATAAGTACACTGGATTGGTCTACACTGCATTCATGTTTAAATTAGTTGAGAACATTTTTTTCTACTGCATAGTTTCATCTTCACTAAGCAAAAGAAATATGATCACCCTCTGAATTGTCAATGAATATGATGACCTCATCAATTTCTCAAAATAATTAAAAAAGCAGAACATATGCAGGAAACTCTGTGATTCAATATAATATTGGTAACAAACTTATGAGAGTTATTTATGCACAATTTTAAGAGGACAGTGGTACTAACAAAAGGGATATTATTCAACATGGTTACTAAACATATTTTAAATTTTAAGAAAATATAAATTTAAAATGCTAAGATGGTATAATAAATCTATTTGGCATATAATATAAGATAAAATGTACGGCTGCCAGTCTTCTGATAGTGAAAACAACATATTCTCTTTTCACTTGTATAAAACTATTGCAAAGAATTGACCTCCTCGTATGATTGGGTCATATATATCTTTTTGCCAGTTCTATCATTTTGCCCTTGAATTTTATAGTTTGCATCTTTATATTTCCTACTTGAGGAAAATCTTTACCTGCATTCCCAAGATTCAATCAGCTATACAACAAACAAACTAACAAACAATATAAAACATTAAGAATGAAACAATAATTTTGTCTTACCACTCATTTCAACATCATCTTTGAATTCCTAGCTAATACAATAAACAACAGAAATAAAATTAAAAGGTCTGGAAAAAAATAAAAACATCATTGTTTTCAGATGACATGATTGTGCAAAAAAACTTCCCAAAAACTTATTTAAAAACATCATTGAAATGTTTTTAAACATTCTGGGAAAGGCAAAATGATGGAGACCATAAAAAGATTCATTTCTGTTGGATTTGGGAGCAAAGGATGAATAGGCAGAGTGCTGAGTGTTGTGCTGTCTATGATAGTGCAGTGTACACATACATGTCACTGTCCTGTGTCTAACTCCATAAAATGTACAACACCAAGACTGATCTGTAGTGTAATTTAGAGACATTTGGTGAGAAGATGTTTCTCTGATTACAGCAAATATAGAACTCTGGAGTGCAAATGTCACTGATGAAAAAGCTCACACATGTGGTCCAGTGGTTATGTGGTAGCTCTCTTTCTTTTTCACATGTTGGTGTGAACCAAAACTTCTCTTCAGAATAAAGCTTGTTTTTAAAAAATAACGCTCAAAAAGCATAAGACAAAAATGAAAGGAAATTTTAAACTATGTTTAAATGTGACCTTACAGACTTTCATTAGCATTCATTCTCTGTTCCTCTCCAAAAGACCGCAATCCTATGGAATATATATTGCAACTTTTATATAACTCAGGTAAACCACTATGTTTTTCACTGGTCAATGTCATTTTTATTAGGCACATATGGGAAATGTGTTTCCAAATACTGTATCAAAAACACTTAATCTCTTAAATAGCGATGTGGTTATCAGTTCTGATAAGATCCTTTGTGAACTAGCTTCTGAGTCAAATCTCAAAGTACAAATCACAATAATGACATTACTTTTTTGTGAGTGGAATAGTTTATTCCTTTATTTTATGTTCTTTCTTTGAAAGTTATATAAAAAAATAGAAATCTTGCAAATTAGGTAATTTTATTAACCTGGCCTCCACTACTGTTGTATTAGATCACATGCAATCTTAATTAGAATGCATGTCTTTGTGATATTATGAAAAATATTATTGTTTACTATAATGTTCAGAAAATTAGATCTGACTTGACTTTTTTGTTTATGCTTTCAGAGTTTATTTTTATATTGTTCACATTTGAAACTAATATGTCATGGTTCTATCTAGTTTATAAGTTATTTATTTCCAATGACTCCAAATTATCTATAGGACTAGAAAAATTTCCTATCTTAGGATTACAAGAAATTTTTATAGATGTAAAAAAAAAGTGTGGCACTCTCCATTCTTGCACTGTTTTTCATTTGAACATTCTCAGACATGAAACTAGTATCATAAAATTGAACCTCATCATTTTCTTTTATGTCTTTTTAAATGATGGTCCACTGGAAACATCAGCTTAGGACAGAAACATCCAAAGCAATGTGAGAATAATTTTCTGGTCTCCATATAATGTCCAGTGGACAGTTATCAATATATCACCATTATAGCCATAACCAACAGCATGCCTTAGATGGAGTGATAACCCAAGTGAATCTACCAAATCTACAAGGTGAAATCCAAGGTGAGGGTTGTAGCAATTAATTTTGTTTTATAATGTTCTATTTTTATTTTATTTTTGTCAGCTCTGTGTTTGCATCCAGAATAGAATTGATCTACAGCCATAAAGGCTGAATAGAGTCTGCTCCAAAAAGTGAGAAAACAGACAGACAGACAGACAGACACACACACACACACACACACATGCACGCACACAATTTGTAGAGAATCAGAAGATTATTTTAAATTCTATAAGGAGAGCTACAAATTGCTCAGCTAACCAGAGGTATGCATTGAAGAGAACTTGCACAAAGACAGTACAGTGTGAAGGACACCTTAAAATATTTTTTCACTAAGAATTTGATAAGAGCACTTTACAAATCTTCCTTATGAAAAACAAATCATATTCCAAGTTTCTCTGTCTTACCATACCATTTGGAACTACTGATGGGGGACTTTAAAAATTGAAATTTCTAAGCAGTTGATGAAGAAATTACATTTTAAAACAAGAATAGCCAGACTAAAATCTGTTGTATAAGTCTGACAGTTTATTAATAGCTTTTTAACAATTTTCATAAGCCCTATTTTCCCTCCATTTGTACAAAAGTATTTTTAACAGTATAAATGAATGTGATGGATTTTTAAAAAGCCCTCACCTATCTACTTAGAGATTGTAGCCCTGAACTTGAGTGCAATGCATAGTTTTTCCACAGATTCGCAGGTATTTGGCACACCACTATAAGTTTCAACCAGCTGTGTCCAAGGGGATCGAGTGAGTGCCACATGTGGACTAAATCGGAGAGGCCAGGAGACATTATGACAGATGATGCTTGAAAGAGAACTCATTGGTGTGATGGGGCAGAGTTTCTTTCCTAAAGGAGGGATGAATATTTTTTTCCACTTTGAAAATTTTCTGAGCTGCAGAAATAGGAGGCAAAACGCAGCAATGATGAGAGGTGATCACAATGAGAAACAGTTTGGAAAAGTTGACACACTCTTCTAGAATTCTGAAGAAAATTCCACATGGTACCAGACACTCTCAACTCTGAGAAAGTGGAATCCAGGGTGAAGGTTGTAGCAATTAATTTTGTTTTATGAAGCTGCCTGAAGCACTCCATGTCACAGAATGAGGGAAAAGAAGTTCAGTGGGACTGGCCTGCAGTCTCAGTTTTGGATGGAGCGATGGTACATGAATAGGATGCCTGATCTCTGATACTCTGAGTCACATAAAGATTGTACCCAAGACACCCACTTTCCACATCTAAGAATTCCAGTAGAAACAATGGAAGTTTTAGATGGTAGGAGTTTAGGAGGATATGCAAGAGATCTTGAAAGACACACCACTATGGAAAAAAATGGTGCAGTACAAGCCATTAGTCAGTGTCTGTAGAACCTATTAAACACTGGACACTTCAGTATTCCTGCCAGCATATATTCTTTAGTTTCCAGGATGAGAGACCGACCCCTTTATGGAAAGCAGTCACCCTTCTTTATCAAATGTCCCCATTCCACATCTGCTGCCAAGCGCAGATCCTGCTAAGGTTAGAAAGCAAGGATAGTGTGTAAAGTCTATGGTGCAATCTTCTTTTGGAAGGTAGTTATTTTTTCTAGATTAAAACTAGAACAATGGCTAAAAATGTGAATATGCAATACTCTATACTGGTACAAGTTCACCAATGTGTTACATTTTGATGTCTTCACAGCATTTTGAATACTCATTATCAAACATTTAAATTCTGCTATCACACAGGTGGTGTTTGTTTTAATAAGGAAGCACACACACGCACACACAGACACACACACACACACACATTAGACCATATTAACAGGATAATAATGCAATTCAAAAAACATGCTTATTTATATCCTCAAACTTTAAGTTTCTTTAGTAATCTGATGATAATAACATATCCTTAAAAGCATTAACATTTAATGAAGATATTATGCAAACAGGGAGAAAGTTACTGGTTTTATGAAAGGAAAGAAAAAACGCTTAAAAATCTCTTTATCTCACTTTCCTCTGACATGTATACATTCAAGCACTGAAAAGATTCCTGATTAAAAAAATAATAAAGATATGGTTCCTCTTTTTAGGGACGCTCCACTGTTAAGAGTGAAAGCATCCTTCAGGCAATCTGATGGTTAACTTCTTCTCCAGTGTCATGGGCACTAGAAATTCTGCAAGGAATACTGATAACATTAATTAAATCACAACACTAGAAACGTACTTAGCGAAATTTCCATTTCCTCAATTTTTACTGGAAAATTGTATCTCCAGAAAAACTTACGTGACAAAACACGCATTTTTTCGGTACATTCTATTTTAACTTAATCTAACAGAATAAGAGAGCCCTTTCTCCATACAACCCACATGCAGGGGTGGTATGTTTATTTTAGCAAATTTTACAAAACATGTTCTAACATATCTCTACTTAATGAAGATATTAATGCCAAGTTAATATTCAAACAAATAACACCTATTCTTAACCCAGCCAATGGTTATTATGGTTAAAAACTTTTGTAAAAAACCATGAAAACGGATTTGAACAGAAGCTCAAAATCATTAAAAACATTTTAACAATAAAAAATACATATTATCAATTTTCATTTGTTGGGTTTTATTGCTATTTTTCTCTTCCACATTTTGATGACAAAGTTCCTTCATCAATATTCATGAAGATTGTTTCCAGAATCTTATTTGCCTGTTCAAGGACCTAACAATAAAACAGAAGGTTCAGGACAGGCCAAAAATTAGTCAAACTGAAATGTCCCATGGCTTGTTCTACTATGTAATAACTGTGAATAAAATGCAAACATCTGCTGTGCAGGCATCAAAATCTGAAATGACATACAATTGCACTGACAGATTTATCAAGTATTTATAACACTATGAATTGGGTTGTAATGTTGTGGACTAATAATACAAATATCAATAATATACTTCCACTGAAATAATTTTGCATAGCAACTATTCTGTTACTATAATATGCTCCAGAGGAAGCAGGGGTAAAGGATATCAACATGCTTATGGAGAAGTTATTTGATTTGAGCCTTCAGCTGTATGTAAGCACTTATTAGAGAGAGAGAGAGAGAGAGAGAGAGAGAGAGAGAGAGAGAGAGAGAGAGAGAGAGAGAACTCTACTTACAGGAATTAAAAAGTTCCAAAACAACATGAAGAATCAATGGATTCTCACAAGTCAAGGAAGTATGATAGAATTTTATGATTTGTATCTAGATGTTCCCCTAAAACCTCATGTGGTCATAGGTGGGATTTTTCAGAGGTGGCTGGAACTAGGGTGCGTGATACTGGTATTAAGGGTGGCTGACTCTAGGTATGAGCGCTGCCCACCCTAAGGGAAGGTAGCCTGGGTGGAATTTAAAAGACAGAGAGTCATACTGCTGCTATTTACTACTTCACTGCTTTGCTACCTTGTACCTGCCGGGAACATTTTTCCTCTGTGATGACCGTCTGCTGTGCCACCCTGCCTTGGATCCAGCTGACTACAAACCGAAACTCTAAACATTGTGAGATAAAATACATCTTTCCTCCTTTAACTTTGGGTGTTGGGTAATTTACCTCAGCAATGCAGAAAGTAACTAAGAGATAGGGAGATAGGTCATTAGACACAGTACATGAAATAGGAGCCACAGGGAAAAAAGCAGGTAATAGAGATGTTGAAAAAATGTCTGTTTGCCTATGGGGCCACTCACAGACTATTTAGGGAATCAGTGATGATCAAACAAGCTTATCAAGGTCATCTAATTCAGAATTCATGGTTTTTTTATGATGAAATAAAGAACATTATAATCTCAGCACTTGGGAAGCTGAGGCAGGAGGATCGTTGTGAGTTCAAGATCAGCCTGGGTTACAAAGTGAGCTCAAGGCCAGCCTAGGCTGCATAGTGACACCCTGTCTCAGAAGGAAAGAAAGAAAGAAAGAAAGAAAGAAAGAAAGAAAGAAAGAAAGAAAGAAAGAAAGAAAGAAAATACAAGAGGGTGGCACCAAGAATCATCTCATAAGCCACATGCAAAATGTTGAGGGACTAAACAGAGACAATGGCTTTTATTAAAAAGAGGCAACACATAAAAAGAAAATCAAGCTGCACTAATTCCTACCTTCTTAATAAATCCAGTGTCCCCAAAATCACAGATGTATGAACCTGAGGACAAGAGGACAAGAATAAGCAAACAAACCTGCTTCTGAGAATCCAAAGAAAACATGACCATCCATATGGAAGGTACTGAAGGTGCTGAATTTTCAAAAATAAAAGTCAGGGGAGAGTGACATAAAAAATAAAAATAAACTTTACATAAATGCTACATTAAAAATACTGAATGCATAAACTGTTTCATTTTTCCTGGGACTTAGTACAAAACTTTAACAAAAAGTAAAACAAATAATATGTGTGTCCTTTTTGATGCTTTGATTTTATGGAAATGATCCATCACTTGCCTCTAATAGCCTCAGTTATTCCACAACTAAAGCAAAATCCCTATGAAATCTACAAGGCAAGATGATAGAAAAACATCATGAAATTACAAGAAAATAGCAATTTTATTTAAATTTTAAATTGGTTTATTCAAAAATAGTCCTTAAAATTATAATATAGATCTAAAAGCCTTCATTTTGCATTAGTTTCAATTTAATATCAAAACTATTAGGATGTTAATATCAAAACTATTAAAATATATCATTTTTTCATATTTAAATTTCTTATTGATTTGTTGATAAGGGAGGAAAGCTTACCTAGTGCTTCTTTTTAATAATAAAGAACTATTGAAGAACACTTACTGTGTATTGGTTTTTCTTCCATTACAAAAAATCATTTAAATAGCTACATCTGTCATGGACAATGCCAATCAGAGTTAACCTACTTTAACCACTGGATTATAGAAATTTGAAATCAACCAAGAAAAACTAAATATCCAGTTTAAGGGAACTCAAACAGTCTTACACTATAATTGAGAGCATGTCAGAGCTGCTCACTAAGAAATGAAAAATAGGTCTGGGGTGCTGAGTTAAATAAGAATATATATGTATATCTGTATTTCTGAAACCGAAAGTCCTCTGTGTACCAATGACCTGACGTGCAGTACGGACACCCAAAGGTGACTACAAGCAACCAATGGAATTTGCAGGATTGAAGAGTGAATAGCATTTCACTTTCAAAATGATGTCACTTTTTTCGATAATTCACACAATCATGAAGCTTCCGAAGACTATTCACTGATGCTTTAAATATTTCATTGTCCCTTTAAACCAAATAAATTTTTAATATCATAATGATCATAAGATTTTCTAGCAGCATTTTATGCCAACTTCCACTACTACTATCCTTTCGGAACATTTGCTATCATTATTTTATATTCTGAACCAGGTTTCTGAATTTGATTAAAATATATTGTGACTTGAAGGAAGGCTATGTTGTTATTCTCTTTGTGTACATTCCTACAATATCACAGTAAAAACTATCTAAAAGGAACTGGTGCATAATTAAATAATCTAAAAGTCTATCAGGGTGATGTTACTTACATTATCCTCTAATGCAAAGACAAATTGTCCTTTATAAGTCTGACATTTTCAAGTACAATCATAATTGTTAGTAAGTACCTTAAGCAATTTTTTTTGAATTGTCTTGATTTAGTTGGAGAAGACAAGGAGAAGGAATCTAATAGAATTTAATAACTAACATCAGGTTATCAGTCTTAATATAAATTTACAAAGAAAACCATCATTCTGAGTACTTCCTATGGGAAAAAAAGAATGAAAATCTCTTCTGCATCCTTTCAGTCACAGGAGAAATTTAGAGATGCGTAGGTGGCAGTGTAGGGTAATCCATCCCCCCTTTTGCTCTGCCTGAAACATTTTAATCAAATTTGGAAGCCTTTCTGATGCTGTACTTCTCAGGAAGTTATCAAAGTCTTCTCAGTACAACAGTGCCAGTTTTAAATTATAACATGGTCAGAAACAAAACAAAATTTAAATAAAGAATATACTTTTCTGCAGGCATAATGGCACATGCCTGTAATCCCAACTACTCAGGAAGCTAGGCAGGAGGATTGCAACTTTAAAACCAGCCTGGGAAGCATAATAAAACCCTGCATCAAAAGTTAAAAATGGTAAGGACCTAGCTCAGGGATAGCGTGCCCTGCTCTGGGATACAGATGGGGGGAGAGGAGGGAGGGGAGGGGAAGAATACAGAACAGAGACAGAGAGAGAGAGAGATGAGGTGATGGAGATAGAGATCAAGATGTGTGTGAGAGAGGAAGAGAGAGAGGCAGAGATGAGATGTAGGACATTTATTTATAGATGCCTTATGTATGGTTCCACTGGTTTTACTTTGAAAGAAATGAAAAAGTATACTGTTGCACATCAGGCTTGTTGCTTATTCCTCGAAATGCAATTAATCAAACTAGCCAGTTATGAATTTGAATGAAAATTGGAAAAAAAATTTGTCTTCCCTCTCTGTTTAGGGTCAGTTGAATCTATAGCTGAATCCTCAAATCTGAGAAACATCTCTGTTAATACAGCATAAAGTCTGATGCACTGGGAGGACAGTGGTGGTGAACCGAAAGCACAAGTAATATTGTGATTTTCTTTTAAGACAAAACATGTTGATGTAGAGTTGTTCTTTCTATACTAAAACCTCAGTATTTAGATTTAATTGCAGTGTTGGCACCTTGTGACAAACAGGTGGGTTTAGGGTTGCCCCTAAAAGGTTCACTGTCACTGCACTTGGATCTTCAATAAGAGAGAAGTCGACCTCTTTCTTGGGGATAAATGAGAGAGGTGATAATACAAAGGTGCCAAGGGAGAAAAGTCAATGGAATAAGGATATAAAGCAGTCAGAATTCCATTGCAGTGTGAAATCTGAGAGTGTCTGTTCCTGGCCTCCTCACTTTCATGAAGAAACATTTATCAGTTAATCTCTGCCCTACTCTGTGAAATTGATTCATTCTAAGCTCTAGTAAAATATGTTTTGCTGAAATGCTGGCATGTAATAGAGTACTGAGTAATATTTTAATATACCAACATTGTGCTAGAGCATTTACAGAAAGAAAATAATATATGAAATACCACAGCCATTTAGAATCTGCTTCAGGAGACAATATCTATATTCAGAACCATAGATTGGTGATAGACAGATGATAGATAGAGAGATAGATAGAATAGAATTAAAGGATATAGCAGAATACATCCAGTAACTGAATGCTAAAGTCTCAAAAATAGCAAAAGTGTTTAATTTGTGCTGAAGATAAAACTAAAACCTGAAAGAAAATTGGATAAATAATATGTCCCTTCCACTCCTCTAAAAGTGAGAGGAAGACAGGATTGCTTTTCCATTACACTGCTACTAAAAACAGGGAGGGTTTTCTTTGTTGTGGTTGTTGCTGTATAAGCAAGCAGGTAAACATAGCCACATGTGAAATTCTGAAAAGCCTCCATATGCAGTCCTACACGCTTCTAGGGAATACGATTCTCTTTTATTGAAAGCAGAATATTCAATAAGATACTCTTCTCTTTCACATATAAAAAAGCTGCACTTCAATTTACCTGTCTCTTCTCCTACCATCAGGAAAGAATGACCTTCTTGTGTGTGGAAATTGGCATTTCTTATAATCTTCCACCTTGTGCATTTTATATAGTCTTGCTTTTATGTTTCAAAATAATTTTGACAAATTGGTATTACTATCCCTGTTGTATTGATTGAATTGAAGCAGCAAGAGGTTAAAACATCTTATACATGACAAAGAACCTTGTTTTCTTGTGCTCCAAAATACTTTCTTGATACTGAGATACTCTTCTTTGTATCTCATATGTTTTTATTAAAAAGAATATAACTCCTAAGAAGTGTTGTACATTTTTAAAAAATACTACCTACTGAAGTAGGAAAAAAGTATCCTTTAGAAAAATTTTCATGAGGTCTGTTTTTTGTACAACAAACTTCTGAAATGATCATTCCTTTCATCATGCCACTGAAAACCGCAGTTCACAGCTTTTCAGCAAATAATGAGAGCAAATAGATTTGAGAACCAGTCTGTCTTCCTAGTTACACAAAACCACGAATATACAAAGCTTCCCAGTTGTGTGATCCATGTTTTTCAACATTTTAATATAAAAATATTTCTTGTTAAATTAAACTAAAAGTAGTTTAATGAAAGGTTTCTCTGATTTGTTAATACGTAATATGTTATGTGATTGTTTGAAATGACAAATAGTATGTAGCATTTCCCAAACCCATTGGGCTGTTTCAGAGCCAAGGAATGCAGGATAATGTATCTTTCTACTATTGGAGAAAACAGATACATGTGCTAAAAACCCTAGTTTTGAGAAAATTGCCCTGAGAGATGAATTAGAAGACATGTATTGTCATTCTAGTGTTGCCAGAAAGATCAGAGTACAGAAAGGTGTCCGTAAGATGAAATAGAGATCAAGACAGTGAAGTCAACTCTATCTTACAGAGATGTATTTTCTATCTCTAATCCTGGCTGAGTTTCTTAAAATCTGGAAATGACTGGTCACATTTACAACTAGTGGAGGTGAAACAAGTGAATCAGCCCGTATTTCAACCATAGATTGTGAAAGGCAGATATTATTGAGGGTAATTTTTACTGGCTAAGAAGCAAAATATAGCTGTAAACCTCAAGCCATGCCTGAAAACCATGATGGAAACCATAGGAAAGACTAGAAATTTGTCCAGACATGGACAAGGAAGAAGGAGACATGGATTGAACAGTCATGGCAAAGAGATCTTGGATGGAAGACCGGGATCCACCCACAAATCCTCTTCGTCTGAAGACAGGAGCTTTAATGATCTACAGAGAGCAGGTGTGACAATGAATACCCTGGATTCCAGATACATCAACTCTCTCCAAAGGTACAAGAACTGAGAGGTACTGGGGCTCCTGTGGAAATCCCAGCATCATGATATTCCTGATTTCCAGAGAGATGGCTGGTGTTACTGGACAGCTTAGTTGATTTGAGAGCTTGACTATTGTGACTAGTGTTGCAATAAACATGAAGATACAGATGTCTTTTCAGCATACTGATTTTATTTCCTTTGGGTATATACCCAAGAGTGGCATGCTGGAACATCGAATGGTGCCAGTTTTAGGGGTTCTTTTGTTTTGTTTTGTTTTGTTTTTGATCTTCCATATTGTTTTCCATAATGACAATACTGGTCCTTGGAAAACTAAAAAGAATTCACCCAGACTTCTTCACGAATATCGAGTGACAGGACAAGCCAGGAAATGGTTTCAAAGCAAAATAATTTGTTGCAAAGCAGGATACAGTAAGCAGACCAGCCAGGGCAGCACCGGAGTAGGGCAACAAGGAGTTCCTGTGCCCTGGTTTCTTTCATTTTGCCGCGCTTCCTGTTTTAGAGTGTTCCACACCCTACTCTGCACGTTTATCCTGGCCCTAATTTTAATTCTGAAGCAGGCGTGCAACCCCACGTAGCTGGAAAGCCCCTAGTTGTACTTCATGGTGAGTGGGTAGCCTTTTCAGTTGGTTGAGGCCCTCTCACACCTTAGTCCACTTCCCATAAACAAAAAGACCGGTACAGTCCAACTGTCCTCCACAACCTGCCGAAAGAGCTGCCTGTCACAGCCCAACAGCTTTCCAGACTGCCTCCCATCACTCATGTCTGACCACCTGCCTGTTGTACTAATTTACTTTCCTTCCAAGAGTGTGTGCAAGACTGCCCTTTTCTCCACATCCTAATCAGCACAGGTTATGTTTTGTCTTTTTAAATTAAAAGAAAAAAAAAACATTTTCACTGAGTTAAACTGACATTTCACAGTTTTGTTTTGCTTTTCCTTTGTGATTAATAATATTGGTAATTTTTTCATATACTTTTTAGCCTTTTGTATGTCTCCTTTTGAAAAGTGTCAATTGAGTCTATTATTCATTTACATCTGTTGTAATGAAAAAGAATATTTCAGGCCATGCCCTCCACACACAAACACGTTTGCTGCAAATATCAAATTTATTCTTACCATGCCAAATTTTGATAATTTTCTTATATTTTAAAAATAAATAGCACTACACTGTTATTTGTCTTTTGTAGGTGAATTGATGTATCTTTCAGTGTTACAAATCATGGAAAATTTTCAATAAACATTTTGCTTTCTGTTGTCCAGTTTATGATTCTGGGGATACAGTACTGAATGTCAAGAAACATCAAAAACTTAAAATAAAATCTTCTGGTTTATAAAATAATGTAGTAACACCATTTTCATTATTTTTCTTTGTAAATAGGAGTATATTATTATCATATTTGTGTTTTTGTTTTTGTTGTTTTGTTTTGTTTATTGCTGTGACAAAATACCTGGCATACACAACTAAAAGGGGGACAGGGCTGTTTTGGTTTATGGTTTCAGAGGCTTCAGTCCATAGTTTATTGATTCCAAGGCAGAGACATCCTGGTAGAGGATATGGTGAAGAAAGGAGTGGTGGTTAATTAAACTCATAACACCAGGAATCCAGGCAGGTTAGAAAGAGAAAGAGAGAAAAGGCCAGAGTCCCCAAGGTTATGTTCCTATGAACCACTTCCTCCAAGTAGGCTGCACTTCCTGTTAGCTCATTCAGCTATCGAGTCATTGATGAACTTAGTGCCTCTATAACCCAATCACTACTTCAGAGTCTCTTATTTTCAACAAGCTAACAATCAATTTTAACCAATCATTTTAAGAATAGGTTTTAGCATTTTCTTTACATATATAGAAGAAACCTGTTGACATTAAAATATCAGTTCAATACTGGGAAGTCATCTCCTGATATAATATAGATTTGATTACCTCATGTTGTTGAGATATGCCTGTTCCATGATACATATGCATGTTTCATACTGTCTTTGAACATATGTCTTTTGGTTTTTGTTAGTTTTATAATAAGGTGATGGTAATTTGATTTGAGGTCATAAGGTCAAAATTGAATTTAGCAAAGCTGAACTGTCATGCTGCCTTAATAGAATCTTAGAAAATTTCTTAACATAGTTGAGAAGGATATGTTCCAAGTTGCTACAGATTTTAAATATAAATGCAATTATTTTCTTTTGGGGCATGTAAGACTGTTTGCCCTACCCAACTCCGTACATTCCTGATTTCTGCTTGAACAATCCTAAGAGTCTAAAGAAACAAAATAGTAGCTTGTTTCAGGCATGATTATACAAGGAAACACACTTGAGAGACAAGATCATTTGTGACATACTTCTAACCCTGATTTAAGATGAATGCATTTCAAGCATTATTTCAAATCTATTGAATCACAATAACTTTAAAATAGTGATAAACGTGTTACACAATAACAGTTGCACACAAAAAATGTTTATAAAAAATGAATTGTGCATAATGTGCTGAAGAAAAGCTCAATGACTGAGCCACAAAAAGTTTTTGAAATGCATTGTGCTTTATTTTTAACCCTTCCCTTTATAGCTCACTATGACAAAAATATTCTTTTTCATGTTTGGAAGCTATTATATTCTATTTAAAGATATTTTATTCGTATTTTTGAAGACAGCTGTGTTTCTTTAAAAATAAAAAACAGATTTAGGAGAAAGTCACAAAGTCTATCATGCACAGCAACAAGAGATATTAAGCAGAAATTAATAATAATTTGCTTATTTTGTTGAAGTGCTGAGAAGGAAAGTTATCAATTTAGAAGCACTCTGGCATTGCTTGACAAAGCACTCAGGCATAGACAGGAAGCTGGAATTCAACTTTATAAAAAACCCAGATGCATGCATGTGTATACTTATACACACAGAGAGCAATTCTGACAGATATATGAGAATTTTTCTGTCCTCAAAGAAAAACCATTCCTTAATCTTCACAAAGGGTCATCTAGGCAAACAAATTCCTTAAACTGGGTAAGTAATGCTGAGCTCCTCTTGATACCCAAATTCTCAGATTAGCATGTATATGGTGCAACTATATGTAGCAATGATCTGAACAGTGGCTTAAGTTACTCACCAGGTATGGGTTCTAATCTGCATTTTATCACTAACTATACTGACTCCCAACCTCATTTACAACCTATTAGCACTGTGATTAGATGCCTTGAATGAGGTAACATAATTACATCAAAGACATGAATTTGAGTGTGTGTGTGTATATATATATATAGTTGCTAAACTGATTATGCTACTAATTGTATTAGTTATTTGAAAAGAACAGTTAATACGCATGCATAGATCAATTTTGCATGTCTATATCTGTTAATCTAAGCAACCCTCTTGAAGGTAATAATATGCAATATTATAATCATTGTCAAATTCCTACCATCTTGTTTTATAAACCTATACTGTTATTGCATTTGGTTTCTTATTGTTTCTTTGTCTGAATGCTTTTTCATTTTTCTTTTCTGTGTCTTTTTAACCTTAAATAAAAAAAGAAAAAGTTCTAAAGTGTCAATGCATAGAAGTAAATAAGGTAGAAGTAAATGTGAAAGGGTAAAGTCCACCTTTCTTTCCTTCCATACTCTGCAAGTCACCAGAATAAGTTTTTTCTCTAAAAAAAGATAAAAATCTGAAGTGCAGTAAATGTTTTAATTCTCTTGTCTTCCAAATTTCCCAGGTCAAAACGAGAACTATCTGTGATTATTTTAAATGATTTAAATTTTTATCGACACATAATACTTACACATATGTGTGATTACAAAGTGATGATTTAATATATGAATACATTATTATTAATTAAATTGGATAATTATTACATCCATCACATCAGACATTAACCATTTATTTGGGGTGAGAGCATTCAAGAAGACCCCTCTAAGTATTTTGGAATAATATAGCATATTATTGTTAACCGCAGTCACCCTACTGCATAATTAACACCCTTGCACCCTTTCTTCCATGCGCTTACACTTTTGTACCTGTTGGCTACACCTTCTCTATTACCTCCCAATCCCAGGTCTCTGGTAACAATTCTTGTACTTCTTGCTTCTATGCAGTCAACTTGTTCAGATTTCACGTATGAGTAAGATCGTTTATATTTGTCTTTCTGGGTCTGGCTTATTTTACTAAATGTAATGTCCCCAAAGTCTGTTCATATTGTCACAAAAGATACAATTTCACTATTCTTATGGTTCAATAATGTTCTGCTATGTATATCCTGCGTTTTTTCCATTCATCATTTGATGGGCACCTTGATTTCAGATGTTACTTAGATGAACAGTGTTTCAATAAGCATGAAAATGCAGATATCTCTGAATGTACATGTTTCGTTTTCTCTATACATACACCTAAGAGTGGGATTTTTGAGTTGTATGATATTCTATTTTTAAATTTTTGAGAAACTTCCATGATGGATTTACTACTTATATTCCCATCAACAGTGTATGAGAGTTTCTTTTTCTCCATGGCCTTACTAGCATTTTTCAGTTTTTTTCTTTTTGATAAGAGCAATTTTAGGTGGCATGAGATAAAATTTCATTGTGGTTTTCATTTATATTTCTGTGATGATTAGAGATGTAAAGCAC
Source organism: Hydrochoerus hydrochaeris (assembly GCA_004027455.1). NCBI lineage: Eukaryota > Metazoa > Chordata > Mammalia > Rodentia > Hydrochaeridae > Hydrochoerus > Hydrochoerus hydrochaeris. The sequence goes on from PVLA01004799.1 coordinate 162,269, forward strand.
TTTTTTATAACTATTACCTACTGATATATCTTCTTTTTAGGAATGTCAGTTGAAATCTTTCATCCATTTTAAAATTGGGTTTTCTTTCTGCTGTTGGATTCCTTATGTATTCTGAATATTAACTTCTTATCAGGTGTATAATTTGCAAATATTTCCCCCACCCTGTAAGTTATCTCTTCACTCTCTTGTTCATGTCCTTTGATGCACAGAAGCATTCTAGTTTGTTGTAAACCCAGTTTTTATTTTGGTTTTATAGCCCATTCTTTTGGAGTCCATTAAAATGCTAGAAAAAAGGCTAAATTGGAAGTTATTTCAATTTTGTACTTATTGGGTCTTATTAGATCTGTATTGAACTTCATGAGGTTTTAAGCAAAAGGAAAAAGAAAATCAGCCTAAAAGAATTTAAAAAATGGAGAAAAGATCTGATCCTCCCAATAAACATAAATTCCTTGCACACTTGAGTGGAAAGATGTAAATTGTTGTTCTCAACTCCAATGTACTTTGCTTAGTATAAACCTGTGACTAGGAAGTGTATTTAAAGATACCAAGATGCATACAGCAGCTACTTTCCTGATATTAAAAAAAAAGTGATCTATTTAAAACTAGGGTCGAAAAGCTCTTTCCACTTGACTCTGAAGTGCAAAATGTGATGGAACTGATGACTTTTCAAAAGCAATTTTACTATATTTGAATTCCTCATTTGCCAATTTAAATCAATATACAGTGTGGTCTTATTCTACAATATTAAATAATTCTAAAAACTGTTTGAAAGGCTGCCTAACTAATTATCCCTTGTTGTAATCTTTACCCTTTGCAACTGACCCTGAAGATGTAATGAAGTGATTTTTCTAAACTGAAAATCTGATTACTTGTCTCCCCTGATTAAAATCTTTCCCAGTGAAACTTTTTACCTTGACTAAATACCAAGATATTTAGTTTGACATGAAAGGTTCTCTTTGATTTCACCTTTAATAGTTTATTTTCATTTCATCAGATTCAAAATTCCAACCTAACACTTAATTCTCTGGCCAAACTTCTACACAACAATACTTTTCTGTGTTTGGAATGAGTTCTCACCTTTTTTCCTGGCTACAAAATAATTATTCATCTTGCAAAACCCAGCTGAGGTATTAACTTAGCTATTAAGTTTCCATGGGCCCCAACCATATTTAATTTTTTCCAGTCTGTGTTTCCTTCACACTTTTGCATACCTGTAATCTTTCATTTATAGGCTTTTACTCTACTTACTATTGTGAATTTCTTAAAATTAAACACTATAATTTTCTTTACTTTTCCAGTTCTCGGGTAACAATGTTTGCTCTGTTAAAGATATTCCATAAATCCTTTAGAAATAAATCCAAAAAGTGCCATTTTGTTACCATCTCACTTTATATTCTATTGCTGACCAAATCTCTTTACCACTTTATCTTCTGCAATGGTCAGAAGGCTTATGCTTTTCTTTCACTTCTGACTTAAAATTTTTCATAATTTCTCCCTTCAGAATAATTCCTGTGGAGCAGTGATACAAATTCTTTAGAACTGATTCTACTATTGTCTAATTTTTTTTTTGTATTTGTCACCTTTGGCTAGATTAGCAAAGCTCACCATATTAGTAGCTCATGACAACAAAATTGGTTTCTTATATTAAATGGGCTGTAAACTGGACATAACAGTAAGATAAACAGGAAGCAAATATGTTCCTCTTCGACTTTTAGTTGCAGAAGGGCAGCTCTTATCGGGGGGGGGGCACATATTGTTTTCTTACAGACAAAGGCCAGAAAAAGACACAATGAAGTAATACATGATAACAATCATAATGACAGTCACTTTCGATTTTTCTCCTCCAATCCACTTTTAGGTCCCTGTCCTGGTCTTTTCAGGGGAGGGAACTATCTACTCCGCTTACAAGGAGTAAGATCAAAGATGAATAATATTCTCATATGAAAGAGAATAGGAATTTGGCCAGAATATTATAACATACTGTAGAACACTTATAATTTTCCATAATCTTCCTCCACAATTCAACCAGATCATAGCACACCCAAGTGACAATTCAACTAAGTCTAATTCCTGATCCTAAAGTGCTATCACTTGAGCCCTCCAAGTGCATAGATTGAATATGATCAGCAGTAAAATGTGACAGAGTAGCCCTCTGGTTTGTGTATCTCCTTCCTCTAGTGTTGTAAACCCCAGAAATCCCATTGCTCATATCTCATTGTATGTCTGGGGCCCCAAAATGATGAAATTCATCTTTTATATAGTTTCAGACAAGGCATTTGAAGGGTAGTTTGTGCGCTCTCCCTGCCTGGACTATTGTCACATATCTTACCCTGGTATCTTTTCCTGGCGCTTTTCTCTAATTACAGTATGTGACTCATATGGACAAATCTAGTAATCACACAGACACACAAGAGAAGAAAAACTTCAGTCTCCTCTTATTGCCTGTAAATACAAATTTTATGAACAGTTTTCTTCCTATATCATATCTTTAAATTTGGAGAAAAGAACCAGTAGTGTACATTTCTCTTTTTCCCAAAAGGAGGAGAAAGGAATAGGTGTTGATTTCTCTAACTGTGATAATTGATCTACACTACTCTTTCTGGAGAGAGAGAGGGGGGGAGAGAGAGAGAGAGAGAG